>JAPDSC010003210.1:86131-100201 GCA_026290005.1 Latrodectus geometricus
TTTATTTATAATTGTTTTGTTTGTATGTAGGTATTTATAATATATGCCAATAACATAACAGTGTTTCAATTTTTTTCACTTGGTTGATTTAAATATAAAAATTAATAGAAAATGCAATATATGCAATGTCATAAATTTTCACTTTGTGGAAATCAAATAATAGATAAGAAACCAAGCCGATACGAGTTTAATGCAATAAACCATGATGTTTTCCTTGCATGCTCTCGAGAATTCGTTTACCTACTTTTATTTCATTCCTCTCCCCATTCAAGACCAAAGAAAACTTCTCTATCATAAATTTATTTCTCTCTTCATACAAAGGAATGACTTTTAATGTTTTATGATCATATTTTAAGAACTAACTCAAAATATGCAATTTCACAAATTCTTAGTGCTTTCTAAACTTTACTTATTATATGTGTGTGTGTGTGTGTGTGTGTGTGTGTGTGTGTGTGTGTGTGTGTTTGTGTGTGTGTGTGTGTAAATTGCATACATTTGATTTCTAAAATGTATCTGTTTTTACATATTCTCATTCAAATATTATGTTATATATTTAAAATCATACAACATTATCTTATATTTATTCAATTAATACATAAAAAAATCATAAGGAATTAAATTACAATGAGATTTTGAATTATAATTTATAATATTAAAATGAAAATATTACTCAGTTACTGACACATAGTACTTTCCACTTAGAGATATAATCAGTAATTTGAGTGTCTTACAAAATAGGGAACTTTAACGACACATATTCACTTTTATAACTAAAAATAATATTAAACTTTAATTAATAAAAAAACAAATTACTTTTGTGATCAATAAAAGTAAACGATCTTCATTAAAAGAATATATAATCTATCTTTATTATACTGTATATTTACAAGATTTTTACAATCAAGCTTTTTCATGTTTTGAAGACTACATTCGTTTATGTTACAAGTGTAGTAGTTCCAACATTCTACAAAACTCAATGCAGTGATCGTACAATAACTCTATTGAAAAACATTATATATTTTATTCGTAACAAATAAACATACTTAAACATAAATTGGCAGACATGTCACTATGGTTTTTAAATATTATATTTAATGTTTGTTGAAATTTCCTTGAACAAGAAAACATTAAACCACAAAGACTTTATCAAAAAATCAAAACAGATACATGCGTGATATTGGATAAAAAAATATGAATGTAAAAAGGAAATACATAGTATGGAATTTTATTTTAAAATCTCAAATGAGTATGTACAACCACTTGATATCAATTTCTATAAGGTAATGAAATGAATTTCTTAATACGAGGCCCGGTTAATAATTATAGAAATTTTCACATTATTTAAGATATCACTTTTCATCTTTAAATCATTCTGTTGCATAGGTATTTAATATATATTTTCGAAAAAAGATCGAAGCTGTTTTTCCTACCAGTTTTATATTTGTTATTGGTAGAAGGTAGGTATGCATATCCAAATGTCCTCGAAACATGTATCCTGTTCTTTATTTAGAAAGCTGAGAAAAATTATTTGTTTAACTATATAGCAAAAATAAAAATACCGCATGATATGCATTTATTCTTTTAAATACGCAATTTGCTAAAATGATTTTTTTATTTAAACTAGTAAAAAGAATTCAGCATAATGAGTACATTTCTGAAAGTTAATTCACTTTAAAGTAACAGAATTGATAGAGCTCTCTTGTAACTATAAAAGTAACTTAGAGTAGTTTGCTGCTAAGGCAAATAAATTTAAATTAATCTGTTAAAATTATGATGATTTCACCGTAAAAATTCATATTAATTTATAATCCAATTTCATAAAATTTACTATTAATCTTTAAGTACAATGTGCATTTTAAAGACACGCGTATTAAAATATTTCAAGTTTCGTCACTAAATATTAAAAACTGTAGCTATAATCCAACCAAGGAATTATTGAATTGAAAGCCAGAACTTTACTCATTTAGCTGAAAACATGGCATATTACAATTAGATGATGCTAAGAAAACAAATCTTTCAGATTTAGATTGACATCCTTTTCATTTGCAATAAAGCTTTGATAAATTTAAATATTCTCTTTTGTTTTGTGTCAAGTCAAAAATTGTATTTTAAAATTGTAATTTTTCATTAATGGTGACATTGACATTTGAATTCGTCAAAATTTATGTAATTTTCATGAGAACATTTCAATTGCTATTTAAGTTAGTATTTAAAATAATTATTTCTTGTCATTTTATGAGAACTAAAATAGATCAGTTATGCTCTGTTTTAAAGGGTTCAATATGGATTTCTAATCCTCACTGGCAATTTTCTCATACCTTTTCATATTTACATGGGGAATGGTAGAATAGACCTCTAAACACTATTCAGTGCTTGTATGAATCAATTCCTCGGTGAATCCAAGCTGTATTACATGACGAACGTTGCTCCCATACAATACTAATAAGGGATTATTTATAAATCTAAAATATATCCAGTTTATTGTAAACATTTTCCGTTATATTGAATTTATTTAAGCGTGATTATATTTTTAAATTCTTTCCCCTCTTTCAGCGAAAGCAAATGTAGTATAAAAATTTATTTATTCAATTTATTATTTCTTATGTAATTGTATGAAAATGTATGAAAATGTATGGTCATAATATTTCAATAATAATGATTATATTTTAAATATTCTTATTAGGAAACTTTCTTGATTTTTTAATTTTAAAATAAATTCTGAGAATAAAATTCAAATGAGGTTTTATATTTTATAGAATCATCTATATTGAAAACTTAACATCCAAGTTGATTGAGTGCGAATAAAATTGCTTTTTTCAATATCAAAAACAAAACATCATATTTACAATATGAAGTCAATAAATAACGAAAAAACCAAAGAAAGAATAATATGTTAAAAACATTTCCTAAAATATTAATTTTATCAATAGTTTCAAATATGAATAAAATTTAAATATTCATTTTGCTGGCTTATTTCATTGTTCATGGAAGTAAGGTTTAACATTAATAATTTATAACATGAATAAAGATATTTAAATATTTTTTTATTTCCTCAACTGAAATATACTAGTTGATGATTGATTTAATTTATATACTTGTTTATTCACACTTTATTCATTACATTTTCTCTAATTGGATCTGGGAGAATTCACTCGGCACTGCATCTCTTTCAAAGCCCAGGTTGCATTTAAATTAGCAAACAGAATTTGTTGAAGTAGCAAGACAATGTCAAAGGAACGTAATCACCATATTGAATCTGAATTAGAATCCAGTGGTTCGAAAAGATAATTAGTATAGAAATTAAGATCATAAATATAGATGAGATCCATTTTATAAGCAACAATTTTTAGATAATGATAAATGACTATACTCACTCCAATGCCTAGTGGTCTTGACTTTGATTTTCAACGTTAATTTTAAATCCTACTTCGTGGATGAGTGCTTATAGTGGTTCAAAATCCTTTTTAAACCAATGATTAAAAACAAATTTAAAGTGCATTATTACTTTTTTAATATAATCAAATTTACCATTGAATAAATTTTATACCTAAACAAATCAACGGGACATGTAATTTACAATATTGATGATCTAAGTACCGTTCTTCGTATCAATTTTTATAATGTTTCCTAAAGCAATTATCACTTTTCACTTGAATCTGGAAATGATGAAAACTAATTCCTATTTAATTGATCTTCGTTAACGAGAGTAACTATTAAGATTCATCATTAGGTAAGGGGAACCCTTTCTTAAAAAATAGCATGGTCTTTTAAATCTATTCTATATGTTCTAATGAAACTGTAATTAAGGGATCATACATTCGACCATCATTTTGATTAATGAAAGAATTTTCAGGATGTGGTTTACATAGTTGAAAACGAGAGTTTTTCTCTGCCTTTGATTGGGTACGGTTTTTTGATTAAAAACTACTTATCTTCAACATTTTTATTATATAGGTATTCAATTTAAAGAAAATTATCAAAACTTTTTTATCAACATACGAATAATTTGATAAAATATTTTATTTATTATAGTACGCCATTACGAACTATAATAAATATATCATGATTATTATTACTACTGTAAAATCTCTTATTAAATAATGCATATTTTAACTGACTGTTAACCATGTAAATTAATTTTAAGACTGATTCAATAAAATTCTAATAAGAAAATTAAAATTCAATTTATTAAATTGTTATATGAATAATTACCGCATGCAATTATACAATGGGTTAAAATCATTCATCTAATTTATGTCGAAACAAATCTTCGTAATTTCCTAAACTTATTCTTCAACATCATTATAATTTCCTACTGTTATCTAATGATTAATTTACGACCAGGTTCATCTTAACTGGGAGATTTATAACTAGGTTATCATCAAAATTTTTTCCAATGTTACTGCGATTAAAATTTTTTTCTTACAGGTCAAAGTGTGCTGATTCGTTAAGAAGATATTCTTTTTACCAGTATGAAGCAAATACTAGTGGTGATTAGGTTGTCTAAAAATAGTGGTAGCAATGTCATCCATGTGAAATGATGGGTAGAATTTAGTTGTCCAAGACTGGAGATCTTTGGCTTGATTTTTGCTGTTAAATTATAAAGATCGGACTACACTAAGGACGCTTTTAATATAAATAACATAATACCAATTCCATCCTCTGTAGTGACGAAAGTTGAAATATTCCAAGAGCAAGGATATCATAAAGAAAGCACTGCTTCATATAGAATATTTAATAATAATTTAGTTTCATTATTATCAGCATTTTCAACCTAAGCAAAGTAGTTCACAGGTGCTTGTACTAAAATATTTCCTTGACAGCGCTTCCGAAATTCTATTTTATTTTCCTTAATATTGCAGTAGAACGCGATGGACATATTTATTCAGTCTATTAACCTCAGATGGTCAAGTTCCAATGGATAAGCAAATAATGAGTCAACCCTCAAGTTGAACTGCAAAATTGCTCCGATCCAACAACGTGAGTGATGGCTCTCCACGTATCTGTCATTGCCCTTCAAGAAATGAAACCCAAGCAGCTGATGTGGTTTATTTGATATTTATCTATGTATTTAGTTTAGGAATAACTCATTCTTTACTTATATTATATTTAATAACAGTCAGATGTTACAGAATATGTTCATTTTTACTACTATTTAAAAATAATTTTATTACAATTATATGATTAATTGCAGGATATCTTTATTTAAAAGAATATATTCTCAATTTAAAGATATTATTAAAATGATTTAAACACACACACACACACCAAAAAAAAACATTCACAATATATATATTACCAGTTTAAATGAGTAAAACTGCTTTACCTGCTAAAAATGCTTAGATTATCTAATTGATTTTAAATATTTGAAATATTTACGGAAAGTCATAACCCATAAAATCATGTTAAGTATAAAATATTTTAATTGAATTAAATTTTGTATTTCTGTAACTTGTTGTGAAGATTAAAAATTTTGCTCACATTTAATGATCAAAATTTATTGTAACAACAGATTTTTCTTCATGTTAAAATTATACAATTAATTTTGATGAGATTTACAAAAACTAATGATTACTCTCGTTTTTGAAACTCATTTTTACCTTCCATTAATTATTTTTTAATAAATAAATAAATATATCTTCTTTTAAAATTTTTATGTTAATTTAAATCTAGTAACGTGCAAATAGTTCTCCTTGTCACGAAGTCTTAACTACTTTTTTATGACAAGTTTGAAAATATTTTTTGACTAAAGCTTGCAGTGAGAGAGATAAAAAAAACAATGATCATGCAAAAATATATAATTAAAAGTTTTACTACGAATTATGTAACAAAAACTATTTAATTAAAAGTTTGTGTATGTTTCACAATTATAAAATTATTAACAATTATAGAATTTTAAGTTGAATAAATTATTTCATCTTAAAATATTTTTCTTATTTATTATTAAAAATTTTCAATGATACAAAATTTTTCATAATAAATTGTTTTATATTTTTTATCAAGCAAATTATAATAGATAATTTTATGAGTTCTGTGCTTTTTAAGTAACCAATGCAATTGTGAAATTCATTTTTAACAAAACAGTAATTCACTGAATCTATATTTAATAGATTCAGTGAATTACTGTTTTCAGTGAATTTTTCGTTTCAATAGAGCCAATGAAACGAAAAATTCATAACAATAATTTTTAATTGGTAGCGTATATAATTTACACAATAAGTTTATATGATGCATATATTGAATTGGTAATACAATTAATGAAGAAAATTAGTAAACAAAAGTATACAATTAGTATACAAAAAAGTTTTATTAAATTTCCAAATTTAAAATGTATTCTGGCATAGAAAAATATCTGAAATAAAACTAATAATATGACAGTAATTTTTATAAAATTTTAATACTTCTTCAAGAACATATAGAAAAATATTTAATGTATTTTAAAATCTATTCTATTATAGCTACCAATTGGATCTTTGATTGCAAAAGTAAGAAAAATCCAGTAATTATTATTTTCAGAAAATACTGAAAATAATCAATTCTTTTGATAACCAATGTGCGAGATAAAAATGGATTTTCTTTATGTAATAATTTTGATATTAGTCTACATAAAAGATTAATTTATTCATTATGGAAACGAGGAGAATCAATTTTAACTAACATGCATCACGTAGAGGAAAGTTGAATGACTATTAAGAAATAAGAATATTTAATGTTTGTTGTTTCTTGAGGGTAAATCTTAAAAAGAATGGTCACATGATCGAATGGAAAGAAAATCAGGAAAATTTCCAGTCATTTATCATGACTGACATGCATGCAAACAGCAAAAATATTGTATCTACTTCTCATTATTGGACAATTGTTGGGTGGAAATCCAAGATATTCCATGTTAAAAAAAGCAGTCTTACATTTAACCTTGGAAAACCCAATTTTTAATTTACAATTTTTTTTCAACTTAGTTATTTTAAATTAAAGGGTAGGCATTTTTACTAAGATTGATTATCAATCTAACATAGTAAATTAAGAACATTATTAAATAATTTAAAATTGTAATTTTTTGTAAGGTAATTTTGCATTCTATATGCAATATGATACAAATCATAAAAATTGATAGGAATTTGAAAATATATCCTATATAGATGTATACATTAAAATGTCAATATTGCCATTCAAATTATATTTCTAACATGTATTTAGATCTAGAATATATTACTGTGGAGATAAAAGTTATACTACTGACAGGAAGAATTTAGATTTTCTGGAAAATGGAATAAAATTTCGAAAATATTTCGATATCCAAAGCATATAGAGTGATCGGAAATAGAATAAAAACTCTGAATTGTTAGAATTTTATTATCATAAAAAATAATATTTTGAAGAGTTGGATTCTTTTGATGCGATAATATTTCCAAAAATAAATTATGAATATTGTTTTTGAAAAGTTATGCCTTTCCAAAGGAAAACATAAAATATGTAATACTCTATGCTTATATATTATACTGCATGCAACCGTGTGCAGTGAAATATAAAAATACCTATAGAAATATAAGATTATAATTCTTTTTGCAGTCTTAAATTTGAATATATATAAAACTAATAAAACAATGTTTAATGAGTTCTTCATAATTTAATGATTTGTTTATAAAAAAAATTGTATTTGTGTCAATTTAATTAAATAGTTATTCACTTAATAATCTTAATTGTTACATAACAAATGTTTTCTTAATTTCGTGAACAAATATTAAACAAGGGAATAAAATTTCGAAGTAATATTCCGAATTTCTCTTTTTCTCATCATTGAATATATTTTCTAATTTTTTAGTTTGTAACAACATAAATTCTTATATCTTTTGAAATTTTGTTTATTTATTTTCATCCACCAGTATTGATCAAGTAAAGTCACTGTTTTGTTTTGCTGATTAAAGTTTTATAGTATGATACCATAAATATGTTTATTTCGATGCTGGATTGGGATGTGAGATCTGGTGCGTATCTCCGGTGAAGAGCGTTTCTCTCAAATGGAATCTTTTCTGGTTAGAAAATTTGCGACTTAAGTGATTCACAGAACTCTTCGTAAAGCCAATTGCTAGAAATTCTCTGATACTTACTAATATTATTTGAATTGCATACATAAATTCGGCAGTTTAACAGCCAAAATATACTGGAATGATCATGGATTCCGAGAGGAAATTTTTAAGGATTGTAGACCATATTCATAAATAGCAAACAATGAAATAAAAAAATTCTGCCCCACCCAATTAAAGGAAGGAATTTTCTGACAGAAGAAATGCACCATCTGTCTTGTTTAGTTTTTGTTGGATTCGAAACCAGAAGATTCAATTTCCTTCCCAGGTTGACTCAAGGATGTTATGTTTTGAAATATTTTATTCTTTCAGTTATATATTATTTAAAGAACAAAGAATCATGTAGAATAATTAATAAAACTATTTTTTAATTTAATTCTCCTATCCGTTTTGAAGGCAACATTCTTTAAGTTGCACATATAAATTATCCTAATTCAATTAATTTTCGGTAAAGATTGTAAACTTATAATTGAGCTTTTCAAAAAATTAAAGCAAACATAAATAAGGATTATAATTTTAGTTTTGTTTCGTATCTCAAATAAGAGATTACCAATTATCACCTTCTATAATATAATTTCTTTAATACATAAAGATTATTTTCAAGTATATTCTGATCTTATTGGATTCCTTTTTGACATAATGTATCAAGGCATACTTGCCGCTGAATATCGATGTAAATAATGTGAACACTTATATATAGTTTTCTCTTAAAGAATATATAAAATAAAGAAACAAAATACTTAAGCTATAAGAAACACATCAGAAAAATCTCCCATGCAGCCATTCAAATAGATGTGCAAGTAGAAAATAAATTTAAGTTCAACACATATCTTTCGATGTTCAGTAGTTTTCGGGGTTCATTCTGGGACCTGACATTTCCAACTAGGTGCCACCAACAACTCGTGATCATCCCATATTTCTATTTTAGAATTATTAAGACAAAAAAGAAATGCTGCATTGTTGATTTGGCTTACTTATCATTCAAATGCAACTTTCTAAAAGTGGAATTTGTGTGATCAGAATTTAAAATCCGGAGTTAATCCTTATAAATTTCTTATCCGAAATGAAAATCAGAGCCACTAACAGTTAAACCCAATGATAGATCATTGACATGCATCAGTTATCACGACCAGAGTTTATTAAATTAGATGCACTACTACCATAAATAATATTTTTCATGAACATTGGTCAAGATTACTGGAAATAAAAACATATCTCTTATAGAAGCAAATTTTCGAGAAATTTAATACACTTTTGATAATTGCTATTCATTTGTTGTCTGAAAAAGTAAAATGCGACAAGAAAAACAAGACTGAACTATTATAAAATATTATATTTTGTTTACAGAATTTATTAAAAATTTAAAAATTTCAGATTCAAATCTAAAAACTATATTAATATTAATTTTTAATATCGTTTCATTTTAAATAAGCGATATGATTTATTTTTCGTCTGAAATTTTCTAATATTTTTCTTTTAAATGAGTTATTATTAAACACCTTAATTTTTGTTTATTATAGACATTAAACAAGACATAATTGTAATACTAATAATGATGCATAAAACGCTCAAAAAATTTAATTTTCTTAGAAATATGAACAAAATATAAAATATTGTCTACATAGTGTTTAAATTTGTTTCTTTGGTATATTATTTCATAAAATTATTAACAATGTATGCTAATATATCTAGAATAATATAGATTATTTTAAAACATCCATCATCTTCCATGATATTCACCCAGATCCCGTTAGATGTCCTGGACATAAATGTTCCTCTTCAAAGATAAAAAATGATCAAAATACTGCTTCAGGGAATAATCTTTCTTTCGAAGTTCCCTAATTGTATTTTACTGCTGCATTATGAAAATAAACTTAGTTAAATAAAAAAGAAAAAAATAGTCTAAAGAGATTATCATTTGTAAAGCTCATAATTATGAAATTAATGTTTATAATAATATTAAGAAGAATAGTTTTATGTTTTTATTAATTATTATTACCAGTGTGCAACGAATGTACTTTACATTGGTTACATTACATTGATTACTTTGGTCACATTACGTATGAGAAACCAATATAACCAATGCAATTTAACGCTTATGAACAGAATTTTAATTCGCTTCCATGTAAAATTGACTTGAAAATAAAAATCTATCAATTATAATTAGAAGAAGTAGGAAAAAAATCTGTGAGTGACAAACAATTTGTATATCAGATGATAGCAATCATGGGAATATTTCTTATCAGAAAGCTTTTAAAACTATAATATATATATATATATATATATATATATATAAACCTTCTAGATGTTTATAATGTTGACTGACATTGCGAGAGTTAATACAGCTTAAATATGCATTCATTTTTAACTCTCTACATAATATACATTGTATTTTTGAGGTTCCGCTCTCTTTAAAGACAATAATATATGTAGCTCATGCAGTGGAAGAATACATTATGAACTTGTTATTATGGATATGCATACAAATAATATATGCGTGATTTCACATTAATATTTCGACTGCTCGAAACAAATTGAAAGTTAAAAATGGGCAAGATTACATATGAAAACGTGTAATCTTACAATGTAAAATTGTGCAGAAAGAATTAAATAATTATTTTAATAGCAAAAATAGCTATAAAATACTCTTAACATACATAAATGTAAAAAGTAAAAATAATTGTACTCTTTTAGATTTGATTTTCTGTTACAAAACAAACCTTTCATAACAAATAATTGTAAAATTAAAACGCTTTGTAGAATATAACAAATTCACAATTCATTTGTTAGGTTTTAGAAACAATTGTAGAATTTGGTTTTATACTATCAATTTATGATTAAAAATAAATTTTGTTGTAAATAGCAATGAAAATATTTCCTTAATAAGAAAATATTATAAAAATTTTTATTCTATTAATAAATTATAGTTGATAATTTTTAAACAAATTTACTGGTTAGTATAGTATCTAACATATAAATTGTAATTAATCATACGAAGAAATAGACAATTCTCATTTAATTATGTTTTGCTTAACTAATTCTTATCAATTTAATTTTTTGCAAAATATAATTCATATAAAAATATTTATATAAAATGCATAATTTTTAAAATATTTTTAAATTTAACTGCTATAATTTTCTTATTTTAATTTTTCATTAGAAAACAAATTTTGAATAAGTGTTATAAAATATAAAGTTATTAAATCACAAAAGTGTTATGAAGAAAATAAAAATAGAAAACCATTAAAATAGTTTATTATTAAAATCATTTTTGAAGAACTTATTATATTAACTTGATGTTGAGATAAAGAATGTTAAATTGACAGTTTTCACTTGTTTATAATAAATAGTTTTTCCTTTTTCACATAGCTAAAATTCTATTAAAACAATATGACAGCGAAAATAATAACTCATTATCAAGAAATTTTATTATTTGCAAATATGTATAAGCAGATAATTAAAATTGATAAATTCTAATTTTGAGGAATTTATACTTTCTCATTTCACTTCAATTCACAACTTAGTCCTTCAAAATTTTATTTTAAGGAAAATGAAATTTTGATGGACAAAGTATTATTCATGTTCAAGTATTGAAAGTTTTATTTCATTACTTGAACTGTTTATTGTTCAAAAAACTCTTCTGTTGATTTTCTTGATAATGAGTTATTATTTTCGCTGTCATATTGTTTTAATAGAATTTCAGCAATGTGAAGAAGGAAAAATTATTTATTATAAACAAGTTAAAACTATCAACTAACTAACTATATATATATATATATATATATATATATATATATATATATATATATATATATATATATATTCACACGCATTAACTGTATTTTGTGTTCTCCCAAAATGTTTCTTTTTATTTTTTGTTCATTCATTACAACATTTTAAAAATTTTAGAATTTAATAGCATAATCACTTAACATATCTGTTTGAAACGATTTTCCGATTTTCTACGTTCTGTATCCATATTTAAATATCTATTTCGAACTGAAGTAAGCTGAACCCGTATATAATAATTTAAAATAAACAAAATGCATCTTTTAATTTCTTGAATTTATTTGTCTCACTTTTAAGTATCATTATACTGTTCCTATAGAAACGTTTTGATTAAGAACTATATTAAGAGATTTTTAAAGGAAAATGGAAGTTAAAATGTTTTGCTTTTGGTAATTAAGAAAACATATTAAAAGAAAAATGTCATCGTGAATAGAAATGAAAAGGAATTAGAAACAAGGAATTAAATGGATTAATATCATTTAATGTCTTAGACTGAAAAAGGATTAATATTATTTTTCAGCATAATACAAAAAAGACTTATGTAAACAAAACAGGAGATATAATTAATTTTGAGACTTGAGTTAACAACATTAATTAAATTAGATACAAAAGGAAACGTAAATTAATTATCATTAAGATGCATTTAAGAGGAATCTTATGCATAAATGTACATATATTGTTCATTACATCACGGTATTTTGAATTTATTTGAATTTTAGGTATTATAGGAGTTAATTTCATTGCTGTAGTTTCCCATTTCTTAATGATACACTTTAATAAATGCAATGTTTATTTCCAGTGTTATTCATAGACAGTTTTCAAAATATTTAATTTATTAAAAATTTCATTTTACTTAATATTCTAACTTTTCCATGGAAATTTATTGTTTTACTTTTAACAAAATAATAAAGTTTCGTAAACTAATTTTCTCTCTCATTATATTTTCAAAATCAAGGCCTAAATTAAGTCCAATAGTTAAACTCTTTAAATTCTTTTAAAAAATTTAGTCTCTGATTCAAATATTGCTTATGTCAGTAGATTGCAATTGACGATATTACATTGTAAATTGAGAATATAATATTTTGATCTGGAGAAAACATGGAAATAGCATTTAAAATTAATAATTTTCAAATTCTAAAGATCTAAGAAAGATTGTTTTAAGAATTATTGTTACCGATGAGCTAAATGATAAATGTTCATATCTATACGTTTTAATATAGAAAATTTGGTGTAAGATATATTCTAAAAAATTACAATTTAATAATTTCTGTATGAATTGATTATTTTTAGAAAATCAATTATTATTCAGGACTTGATGTGTGCAATCTTGTTAGCTATTTATTTTGGAGAAATTAATTACTTTACAATAGACGAATTGAAGACGTTACAAAAAATCTATCTAAAAGAAGATCATGCTGAAAAATATCTCTTTTGTAATATAACAAGCAGTGAAGGAGCAGTGCTCCATACTATAAATGACTATATATATTTAAAAACAAAGATATTCCCCTCTATCTACATTCAGCAATTTTTATCTGAAAGTAATATGAAAATAGAAATATTATTCCTGCTTAATTTTGATCAAGTCTTTCACAAAGGAGGTGAGATAAGCCCACTTACGTCACTCATCTAAAAAACACTGCATTTCGTCTTCACCGCAACATTTTAGACATGCCATATGTTATAACTAAATTTTTGAATATCAAATCATATTTGTAGGTTTTTTTAAAATCTTTCGCCAGTGTGGCGTCGATGAGAGAGGAGATTGCAAGCTTGAGTTTAATCTTGTAACCTAACCGTGGTTCAAAACTACAAGACGTTTCTTGATGGTAAGCATTCCAAACCTATAACCTTCAAGGTAAATTCCGAAGCTCATCTGTACCGTTATAATGTATGTATAAAGGGTTCATATATAATGTTGATATTGTCTGACAGTAATCAATATATTTCTAACAATGAATGGAAAATAAATTGTTCAATTTAAGAATTGTTTTAATTAAGGTACAGTTGGAGAGTTAAAATTTAAGACATTTATATGATTCATATGTAAATGTTTCTTAAATATTTCCTTAAAACCATTATCATATAATATAAATGAATATATAAAATAAATAATAAATTATAAAATGAATTATGATAAAATGAATTATTAATGAATCATAATAATATATTATAGAATGAAATAAATGAATTAATAAAA
>JAPDSC010003211.1:0-15065 GCA_026290005.1 Latrodectus geometricus
TTTTATTAAATACAAATTTACGATTTTATCCAATCCTTTTATTTGATATGCACTTAATGAAAATTTCAGAATTTAGACTATTTTCTAGAGAATGATAGGAAGAACATTACTTTTCTTTTTATTTCAAAACATGAATTTTAATCATAAATTTTGGATAATTTTCTTTGAACTAATTGAGGAATACTGAGTTATCAATGGTTGCTTGCATTTTCTTACTTAATATTTTGGACAAGTTATTCGTCAAAATATCATTCACTAAATCTAGAAATTTATCCAGACGTAATATATCGACCATCATAGAATAATTTTCCCTCCACTCTTCCGCGAAGTTTCACAAACTAACCACTTGATTTGCAACACTCATCCACCCTCTCCAACTTATCACTTGAGGTGGGGAAGGGAGTTATCGAATCCCCCGTTTATTCCCTGGATGTCCCTCTTCAAGTTTGATTCTATTATAACCCACCACCATGGACAATTGCTTGTCCAAAACGAATGGCAAATGGTACGTATTCTTCCTGATTTCCCCCCTCTTATCATCCAAGCTTTCGCTTTTCACAAGACAGGGTGGTTGGTCTCATTCATGGATTCAGTATTGTGCTCTTCCTTTTCATTTCGGAAGTGATGAGGAAATGCCATGAAAATGCTTCCCCGTCTGTTTCACTATCTGTCTGGAAGCTCATGGGAATTATAAGGATATTTACTGGAGACTGATTGGTGGAAAGTCATCAAAACCTGATACCAAGAAGTCGATTATGAAGTCACATCAAGGTGAAAAGTGTGTAACATTTGAGAAGAAACTAAATGATGATTGTAGTAAAACTGAATGCCAACAAAAAGAGTATGAGTATTAAAGATGAAAAAAAACTAGAGTTAAAATAATAAAAAATTGACGTGACAGACTCGTAACTTATATATCTGTAAGAGGAATATTAAAAATAAATTAAGTTTCCGTTATTTTATTTAATTTGTTTATTAAGTTAAATAATCTAATAATTGAATTATTTATTAATTTAAATAATGAAATAATTTAATTGTTTTATAAGACAAAGATTAATGAGACATTTATTTATTAAAATCCACACTATTAATTTCAAACATTTTTTTTTTATATCAGCACAATTGCTTTTAATTTTCTTATATAATTTATATAAATTTTATAACACTACTTTTCAAAATTGATATTTTGAACATTATCATAGAGTACATTTTAATAAAATACAAAAATGAAATGCATTAGATGTATGTATTTACTTAAGATCTCCAGAAAATATTTATTTACTTATAACCCCCATATGCAACAAAATTTTAAATTTTTCTCAAAAGAAAAAGTAGTAAATAGAACTGAAATAAAGCAATTAAGTCAATAATAAGGGAATGAAAAATCAAAGAAATGTGTCTTTAATGATTAAAATCACTGAATTCCCGCATTTATTTCATGAAATCGTTAGAAAAAATGAAATATGATCCATTATACTCTGTACTTTATTACATTTCCACTAATTCCATTGGAATAAATAAATAAAATCAAAGAAAATGTTTAATTGTTTATTAAGAGATTATCAACATTTATATTGGATAAATTTTATGTTATTGAATGAAGAGACAAATTAAAAAAATAATAATAATGGAAATATTGCTGTGTGCTTGTATTGTTAAAATATTATAGAACTTATAATTTTTTTACTTTTGATTAATGAATAATTTTTTCATTGTATAAATTGAAATAAATTTCGTAGCCTGATTCTCTACATGACAGAAAATTCTTCCATCATATAATTTAAAACAATATATTTATTTATCATAAGCTTATATATAGTATAGTTTTACATATCTCCATTTCAAATTTGTTTTATAATTTTGAAAATTTCTCTCATTACATTCGTATAATACCGAATATTAAATGATACAATAGTTTATGACATAAGTCATATAGTCATATTTTTAGTAATACTCATTTCAATAGCTTACATTTCAAATTAACATTTATTAGAGGAATATATATATATATATATATGGAAAAAAAAATTCCAAAAGAAAAAAATCGGAAAATTCTCAACACTCCCCTCATAAGATGTCTATGCAAAACACAAAAGCGTAACATCCATCTCCTGTATGGGACCGAAAGCAGAATCTTTTGCTCTCAAAAATGCTGGTTTGCCACTAAACCACAGTAAGCCCATACTTAGGACTTGTTATATTTATGGATAACTACTAATTGAGAAACTAAAAAATTACATAAATGGATAAACTCTAATGCCTGATTAAATCCAATGAATATAGCTAACCACATGATAATTTTTAATCTCAGTTAAGTGAAGAGATCAATGGCTATGGGAGCATCTTTACATCCTGAAAGTCTCAGTTCACATCAAGATAATAGATGATAACAAATAAATATGTCTATTTTTTTTAAAAAAAATATGGTAATCTCTGATTAGATGGAGGAAATTATGCTAGAATTTTTTAATAATCTGACACACCAACACAAACAAAATATTGCACAGTTGGTAGTGTATTTACAACTTTACTTTTATTTCTCTCCAAAGTTCTCTCCATATTACATCAATAGCAGGACACTAAATTGTTGTTAGTTAAGGAACACCAAACTTATCAAACTTGTTGATTATATAAAAAGAAACAGAACTGTTCAATTGGTATGATAATGATTTTCCCATCATACTTCCTAAGAGACGTCTTGCAAAAGTTATCTTTTTCATCACAATCATTGATTTTGGTTTTCGATTGGGAATGGAGTAAACCTATATTGTTACTCATATTTTTATTTAAACATATGTAAGGGCTAAGCTGTTTATTAAGGAAGCAAACACAGCAACTGTATGAAGACATTTGGTTTTAGTGAGCTCTTACAAATTTATATGTAATAACAAATAGTTGGAATTCTCAATACCTATCATGTTCATCAATATTTTTCAATGATTTTATGAAATTTTCAATTTTTTATATTCAAATTAAAAAATTTTATGAACAACAGTTCAAAAAGATGCCACCCAATCTAACATATACCAACATCATGAAATCAAGTTTCAATTGCTTAATTTACAACTCCGTTGAGTTCCATATTCTCCTTTAAATATTCTCACTCAGAAGAAAAAAATGGAAAAAACAGGAGCTTAAAAAATAGACTTTGCTGTTTGTCAATATTTTCCCTCAAAGAGTTCAAATATCGAAGGCAGTGTGAAAATAGCCATTTGCACTATCAAATGGCTACTTTCACATTAAAAAAATGCCAGCATTAGCAGTATCAATTAGCAGAATACAGTTTACTTAGAGGAATTTCTTGTTGAAGACGAAACTTTAAAAATATGTAGTCAAAAACAAGTTGTACAAATTAAGGATTTGATAGATGGTCAATCAGATTTCTTGAGGATCGATATAACAATAATCTTCAGATTCAAAACATTCATGATAAACTCAGAATACGCAACATTCGATCCTAAATAGGTCACCATTGTGTTTAATCTCATAAAGTGTTCATTGAAAATGAACAACCAGATATATTGGGGAGATACACTGTATTGGCATACTCAAAAATGCTTAAAATTAAGTTGAAACGGTTAAAATCACATCTATATTAAACTCAGAATAAAGCATAATTGCTTCACAATAGAAGAAGGTAAATGAACTTTTAATATCAAATCTTCTGTTTCAGTCGATTTATTTGTTAAGGAAATAAAACGTGCAATTTCTTCCTCGATATTTTTCAGCAGTGAAATACTGCCGTGAAAAAAATCCTGGTTCTCACTAGAGGCTGTCAAGTGGTCGAGTTGGTATTACATCACCTAATGTGATCATACAAAACACTGTGCATCTAAAACACCAAAGGAACTATAATCATTTCATTCATTATGCAAGCACAACACCGCATATGATAGAAATTATTATAACCTTTATGCATAAAAATGATCAGAATTCTGTGAGATTGGTTTTTGGTGGAACAGTAGTTTAAGTTCTTTGCAAATCTACATCACAAAACACTTATTAAATGCTTATAAAACAATATGTAAACATTTTGTTTTGTAAACATTTAATAACACACACAACACACAATACAAAACATTTATTAAATGTTTTGTGACGTAGATTTGCAAGATTCCTGAAGGTACTTGGCCGGTTCTTTCAACCTAATCTCATTGAGTTCAACAAGTACTGAAAACTTTAATATTGTTTGATTTTCAAAAAAGGCGTTATTTTAATCATATGAAACTAATAATAAGCTCCGTTCTACATCGAATCATTTTACACCATCAACAGTTGATAAGCTGCCCAACCTGTCTAGTGGTTAGCGTACCTAACTACTCATGGGGAGGACCTGGGTTCGAATCCCTGCTCGGGCATGGATGTACTTTCTTTCTCTCTCTTTCTTGTCTTTGTCCTTTCTTTGTGTGTGAATGGTTGCCTACCCTATAAACGGGTATCTATGGCATGTGTGAACTGAGGAAGTCGGACTCCATACCAAAGACGGTTCAGTTGGAAAAGTGGAGCAGCGCACCCCATATTGCCAGCCTGGCTGGCACAGGACAACAATAACAGTTGTTGAAATTTTTGCATCAGTTATTGTAAACTTTAATGTGGTAATTGTAACAGTTTTCGTCAATTATCACAGTTATGAGGAATCTCAATAGAACAGACTGCATGAATAGATCTATTTTTATAAATTTATGTATACTATATTTTTGCCTTTCCAGTTATTAACTTTTTGTTAAAATCTTGTAACACCTTCTTTAATAACGTGAGATTAATTCCCGTAGAAAATTCAACCCAGTCTTGGATAAAATATTGTAATAAGAACTTTAATTCTTTAAAATATTTCTAATCATCAGTGAATTCTTTGGAATCCGTTTATTCCATTTCTTTTAATACCAAATCTGATGATGATTTAATTACAAACACTGTTTTAATGTGACCAATCATACAGTTCCTAAATATTATTCATTAAAATGCATAATTAATATCTTATATTTACCTACGCAAATACATTTTTTCTTAATCTTTTTCCTATTATGAGTAACATAATATTAATGAAAACAATTGGATTTATTAGTTTTAACAATATTGTTTAACTTTTACCGTATATTTTTCTATTTATAAATTACATTATTTTGCAACTCTTCATTCTCTTTACGTATTATATAACTAGATCTTTATTAAAACTCAAATAATATTGAATTTATAAAATTTGTTTTTGCCATTTCTCAATAAGCTTAACAGTTAGTTTACGTCTATGAGTCTTTGATATCGTTATTTAATCCATATATTTTAAATATTCAGGCGTCATATTTCTGTTTTAAAGAGAATGGACTTATGATGATTCTTAAACTGTAATGGTCCACCTGACCATGGTAGTTTTTAAATATTATGTTTGTAATCGTATAGTTCATTCCTAAATATTATATTTTTAATCTTATGTTTTTAATAGCTTAACAGTCAAAGGCTGTTCTAAGACTTATTAACATTCTTTGGGTATTACTTTCCGTGTGGACTTTTCATAAGTAGTGAACCGTATTCACGTATCTCAAAGGAGGAAACCTAGAAAAATCTCTAGAAACAGATGCATAAAACATAAAAAAGCAAAAAGATATCTATTTTCTTTTATTTAACAGTGGTTAGAATTGAACCATAGACCTCCCACTCAATAGAGCGTAGTTTAATCATTAAACCACAAGCAAGTTTAAATTTTGACACCATGCTGTGTGAATAATTTAATAGCTGAGAATCTTTGTAAGGTATTTGCACAATCATAACATATTGCTCTCAGGAGAAGCTTTTCCTAGATAGTGGTTTTCACTCAGGTGTCTTAAAAGAGAATCCTGAAAAAATCACCACAAGCATCTGACAAATCTTTATATAAAAAGCTGAAATGCATTCTGTTGTTCAATAATGGATGGTATATATAGAACTTTAAGGCGTTCATTCCAAAAAACGCTGTTTTAATACTAAAAACGATAAGCCTTATCTCACGTTAACGAAGTGATTGAATAGAGCTTTGAATGCATAGTGGACATTCTCTTTGCTGAAGTATCAAACAATATATATTGTTAAGAGAATTTTCCATACGTATCTTACATTCAACTAAAAAAACTGTATTGCATTTTACTGTTTCTGTGCGTTGTTCTTCTAAGACAATTTTAAAAGTGCTTTTTGTTGAACATTTAATATTAATAGGAATTACTTTTGAATTATGTATAATTCCAAAATAGATACGTGGATGGTGAAAGGTTATTCCTCTATTTTCTTCTACACTTTATGGACGAGTTACCTACAAAGAAATTCAAAATACAAAGAATATCCTAGAAATACTATTACAAGGAAAGTTGTAGAGGAAATTTTCTTCATATTTGACACATTTTAAATTAGTTTAATTCATGTTGAAAATGGTGTCTTCAATATTTGCTGAGGTTTATAAATATTGTTTCGCTTTTACATTTTTTTTTTTACTTGCTTGTAAGACCGATTGTAATTGAAATAAATTAATGCGTTCCCTTTTTTTTTAATCTTTCCCAAGAGTATTTAATGATATTCTGGTTTAATGGGTGGGGTGTTGAAAGTGGGGAGGTGGAAAGAAAAAGGGAGAGATCGAATTACTGGGGATGGACGACCGAATAAAATGCAAATGTAGATGAATTTCCGATGATGGTTCATTTGTCAGCTCGGTTGTGGATCGTTTTCGAGTTCCTTTTTTTTTTGCTATCATTGATGGGGTAAAGAGCAGCTGATAGGGGTTAATGGGTAGAAAGAGTGAACGGGGTTTCACTTATTCACAAGCAGAAAAACTGTCGTCACTTCCCGGAAAAGTCTTCCAGATCACGTCATGATGTCCCCTAATAATAATTGTAAATCTCGAATCGTACCTAGGAAAAAATGATATTATTGTTCCCAATTTCTTTCAATTAGAAATATTTTCTTTTAGAAAACAAAAACAACATTATTTTATCACACAATATTGTTTGAATACACCTTTTTCCTTGAATAGGAACTCTGCTTGTATTTTTGTTTGTAAATTATTGTAAGACAGATTGATCTTTCAATAATTTAATGTTATTATTGTGAAATCGTACTGTCTAAAAATTATCTAAATGAATTCAATCTGACCGAGCTTAGAATAAATTTATATTTAAAAAGAAGCCATATGTTTCATTTATGAAGGAGTACCAAGATTATTTTAACCTGTATTATAAGGATTTCCAGCAACATTGCAATTTCTTTCCTTTTTTAACAATGGAATATTCATCATTTTTAAATATGGCCTAAAAAATTATTTAATTTAAAAATTTTTATGTACTGAATTATTTTGAACGTTTGAAATGATACTTTTTCAGAAAAAAAAATATTTGTGAGAAAACTACTTTCAAAATTTTTTAATAAATTTGAGGATACGAATTAAGAATTTTAAAAAATTGAATTCTTACGAAAAAAAATTTTAAAACAATTAAATTACAGTGTGTTGTAATAGAAAAAAGGCTAAAATATTTTGTTAGTCAAACATTCTTAGTTTCAGAGCACAAAAAATATTTTAGATTTTAATTTTATATATTATAAAGAAGTAAATCGAGGAATAAAATTCTAACAAAAAAAAGTTTACATACTAGATATTATTTTTGTACAAATATTTCGGAAAAAATCAAATTATTATAAGGGAAATAAACATTCAAAATAAGACTTTTCAGTTAAAATACAGAAATACTTCATCTTACAAAAACATCGTTTCTTTTTTTAATCTCATTTTTACTCCATTTAAATAAAATTTATCGCGCAAGAAAGGTTCATTTGACCTTTATTTTCTATTTATTCTTGTATTTGCTTATTATCGGTATGTGTGCGTCTTGGAATATGCATTAATCATTTTATCAAAAATATGAGTTAAATTTTTCTTTTGATTTTGTAATATTGAGAAAATTTTTAATATGTAATTAAATTATTTAAAATATTATTACTATATTCAAAATATATTTTAATGAATTATCATTTCTCAAACGATCATAATTTTTAATTGTTGGAAAATTTTTTTAAAGCTGTAATCCAAAATACAATTTTCTTTCTTAATGTCATTTATGAGTTCTTTATGAAAAAATTTCTTTATATATTATACATTATAATATTTTGATAATGTGCGAAGTCCACAAGAAAGATAATTTAATCGCATCTTGGTGAAGACACCAGTAGCGGTAATGACTGCAGTTTCTAGTTAATTCCCGGAAAATCAAACAGATGCGCCCGCTAAAAGGGAAAATGCGGCGTGGCAGATGGCTAAGTGTCTGCGGCCTGTTCATAATTGTGCTGAGTCCATCTCTGAGCCCAATTATCTTACTCACTAGTTAGACCAGACGGCTCCACACGTAAAGAAGCGAGGAAATGCTGCTTTCATTCCGAGAATTCATTCTGATTCACCTTTAGTTGGACGATTCCTGATCTGCAATTTCTCTTGACCATTTTTGCGGAAGTGGTAAATGCTTTTGAAAGTTGCAGATCTATTTTTGTGGAAGAATGCATATAACTTGCTCAGGGCAAATAAATACGTAACTTAGCATGCGATGAATTGATTATACAATATGGAGAAATTCGGCTGAATTGTTAGTATGAATGCCTTAAAGTTTTAATATATAAAGTATTAAAATAATTTTTATGAATAAGAAATTTTAAATTCTTTATTAAATAACAATTTATATAGGAATGTTCCTTAAATGATATTGAATATAAAATATCTAGAGTGTGTTAATGATATGATTAATACTCATTTTATACTTTTATTAACAAACATATAGGAACACCCTGGTTAATTTACAGAATTGGATTTTAATCTTGATTTTTGTAATAATTTAACTGAACATTCTTTTACTTTTATTTTTTCTTGTTGCTTAAGGACACATACTTAACATTAGAAAATAAGATTATAATGCGAAATGATTTTACACAAAAAAATGGTAATGCTTTTCGACCATTACTTAAAAATTTTTTCTGTTGTGATATTAATAGAGTTTAGGAGTATAACAATAATTAAAATTATTAATTAAAAAATATTGGTTGATTTAAAAAGATTATCATTAAAGCTATAAATAATTTTATTCAGTATAGAGAAATTTAATAATCTTTTTTTATACAAATAATTAATTTTTGATGATTAAAAATTATTATTTTGACAAATGGACTTTATTAAAATTTCATTTTTGTACATTATATGTATTTATTATTTTACTTATTCTTTCTGAAATAATAAAATAAATCTTTTTTCAGAAGAAAAATAATTAAAAAATATTAAAATATTTTTTTAATTATTTCCTTTATCACTTAAGAAATAGACTATTTCTTAGTTTATACAGTTTAATGGAAGACATATTACAAAATATTATTTAATTTAAAGATAAAAATGAAATCATATTTAATAATTAAGAAAATATTTAAAAATATATTTTTTGGCTAAGCTTTAAAAATTATTGATTTTTTATTCTACATGAATCATAAAATTATTCAAAATGAATTTTTCAGAGCCACATGGCATGACATATAATTTTGAATTCAAACGAAAGAAATAATCTCACTTATTCAACACATCAATAATTTCTTTAATTAATGTTAATCCGAATCTCTTTTCTTAATTAGCTTTATTATAATATTTTACGCTTTTTTTAAGTTTCTAAATTGATAAATATTTCTCAAAAATAAATAGATAGTTTCTTTGATATTAAAGAGTAAGTGGTAATAATATTAAAATTTAACATATGTGTGACATGGCATTATACAAAAACTTTATTGAAAAAAAAAATTTCTGCAAAAAAAGACCATTTTTGCCATAATTATAATCTAACTTGAAGTCATTGCCCGAGTAATCATGAAAAAAAATTTTTTTTTTAATTTTTAATTTTTTTTATTAATTATGAAAAGCAAGAGTTTTTCATCATACACAGAAATTCATTTCTCCAATATTACCATGACTGTAAACTTTTAACCTTTAATTTTAGTTTAACACAGAATGTCCTTTAAAGCAGAATTTTATAGACTACTTGGGATTAAATCACATATTTTTAAGAGCTTCTAATTTTCACATGTTAGTAAAATTAGGATTTAATATAAAAAATATGTTCTACTACGTATATATTTTACAAGTTTTTCCTCTGTATTTTTTCTTGATAATTTATTGTAGGAAAAAAAAAAAAAAAAACAGTCTTGACAAAAAATAATTAACTAAAATATTTTAAACTGAATTAATTTTTAATGATGAATGAAGACTGTTAATTTTTCAGTGTATTTAAAATCCAAATGATTTTTGTACAGGGAAATTAATTAAAAGCAGACAAACTTAATACATTCCTACAATATAAGTATAATTTTAAAAATAAAATTTATTTTCGTTTTGGCGCTGTTACTAAATTTTAAGCAAGCAATGATTCATTAAATTAATTTTCATATTCAAAGTTTAAATAATTAAAAAACTAAAAATTATTTTAAAAATTAATACTGCATGATAAAAGAATGAATAATTATACACAATTTTACGTGTGCCAAAGACATGAAATAAGTATATTTTTGCAGAAAAATACAGACAGTGATTTATTGTAATAATAATTAAAATATAATTTATTTATTGAAAGAATATTAAAATTTATATTGAGTTGGAGAAATTAGATATTTTTTTTTACCAATAATTAATTTTTAAACTAACTAGTGTATTTCAAGTATGTTTTCAATCTTTTTTATTATAATTATTTACAATGAAATTTAATTTTTAAACAGTTTCAAGCAGTTTTAAGTTTTTACTCGTGGCGCCATCTGTTGATTAGGAAAGTCTAATTTGCATTCTGATTTAAATGAAATTATTGATTGATTTAATTCGTGTGTCAACTCACATTTGTGTTTCTTATTTTACGTGATATGGTTGCTTTTAGGTATGAGCAATATATAAGGACATTTCTAGTGAGAAATATCAAATTAATAATCTTAAATGCCCAAATATAATAAAATTTATAAGTAAACCATTCGATTATTAATACTATATTTTAAATATAATTAATAATAAATAAAATACTTTTATTTATAATAAAAAATTTTTTAATTTAATTCATTACCATATTCGAGAGTTTTAATATATATTTAGAAATTTTTTATATTCTTATAATTTTACTATACAAATTCCTAATTTCCTGTAAATTTTTAATTATTCAAATTTGATATATTAACTCATTTTTAGTTGATATTTTGGCAATAAAATGTAATAAAAACAACTACGAGTAGCCAAATCGTCCTAAGCGCTAAGAACTCTGTGCCAGATACTATGATGTCCAAAATAAAGTTGAAAAATTCTAAATTGATATAGTTAAAATAGAAATGAACAAAAATTATGTATATAATTATTTTTTTTATATTTTTGTTAATCTCATCAAAAAAATAACTAAGCAAAAGTCATTACAATTATTTCTGAATTGGTACCTTCATAATAGCTTTCTACCCGTGTCATTTCAATTTATGTCTTCAAAAACTTAGAAAAATAATTATTTCAATTTTATAAAATTTAAGTGAGTTACAATATGGATAATTTAAAATTTAAATTAAATAATTTTAGTCTTCCAAATACTCTCCTGATAATTGATGAATTAATATAACTCATAATATGGATATATTACATAAATTCCAGTAAACTTTTTTTAATTGTCTTCATTCAAACGATAACTAAATAAAAATAATTTGTAAACGTCTAGATAAATAATTTGAATAATTTAAAAACATAAATTTCAAAAATAAAGATTTGAAAATTAATTTACTAAAAAATCATATTTTTATAATATAATTGAAATAAATGTGTTTAGTTTCTACTTTATCTACAAAGGCATATTTTGTTCCCACAATATAAATTCGGTTGATATTTAAATTGTCACTAAACAAAATTAAATTATGTGCATTATGATGAAATAACGATTAAATAATACCATGATCCTTAAAAGATAATTTTTAGGTGACATGAGGGAGTATATTAGGATAGAAATTTAATATCAACATCCGATTATATAGTGTTATGATTTTGTTTAATAGAAAATTAATTTTTGTACGCAGTGGTTTAGAGTGATTCATGTGAGTAATTTTAAATTATTTTTTTTGTTATTAAAATAATATATTTAAGAGTGAGTTAAATTACAGGAAAGTAAAATTATTTTGTCACAGACTAAGTAAAAAAATCATGAAAGTACAAATGATAGTTAATTGTTATTTAATTTGCATTGTATAAACACACTGCTAATCATTAAAATTACAATACCAGGAAGAGTTGATATTACGACCGTTAAAATCACGTGGAAGGAAAAAGAGATTGAAGTATGAAAGTAATTAGGATTGGAGAGTCTTTGGATGACTCAAGAAGGACAAGTGACACTTGAAGCATTCCATGAAGGATTATGTATTGATCGGAAATCACTATGTAGGATCGTAGTTTCCTTAGAACACTGTATTACGCCTCGAATAAGAAATCATGCTTACCTGTCAGTATTGGAATTTTGTCGAGGCAGGATCGTTACCTATTGAGAGTGCGGATTAATTTTCTATGATATTGTCTACAGCACTGGTCAAAATCCAATCAGTGTCATGTCAATGTGGAATGAATGGGTTGCCGAACGTCATACAGAACGAATGCAGAGTTTCAACGACGAATCCCTGAGAGCACAATGTGACACTGTCCATGCAAAATCATCAACTACATCACTAACTGTTAATCAGGATATGCAATTGTTTGCTGCATCTTCAGCTTCTGCTTGCACAATGGAACGACATTTTGACACCAGGTAAAGAATACCATAACTAAAGTCATTTTTAACTAAAGCCAACCTATTCCAAAGCTGTCGTAAAATATTTCAGCATTCACCAAGTAAGTTTGCTTTCTGAGAGGACTTTTTAGAGATAGTAGACCATGTTTACGTAACTCAAGGAAGAAAAACCGGAAAACTCCCAAACACCGACTACGATACGTGCATATAGAAGACAATAACATCCATCTAGGATTGCCCCCAGACCTTTCAACTTGAAGAACAGCATCTTACCACTACTTCATAGTGAGCTCCAACGTTCTCCTTCCCCCCTCCGGATGCCTAATTACGGCCTCTCACGGGACAAATGTGACAACGTTTTTTCACTATGTTGTGGACTGCCTAATTTTCTAAAGCAGAAATGTCTACCCCGTAAGTTGTCTTTAAAGGAGATTTTTCCTATCATGCATTGCAAAAGAGGATATTTGGAAAACTCCTAAGCATCTATTCCAGCAGATATGCATGCAGAAATGCAACATTCCTCACTCGTTGTTCAATAAATGTTGAGATCAAATACAGAACCTTTTTCTGAGACGATTGCTGTCCTACCATTAGTCCACTACGAGAACAAGTGAAACGCTGTTTCGTCACTGTGTATTGGAAGTTTGACTGTTGTAAGGCATGCCCATCGCATAAATTGTTTTCCGACAGATTTTTTCATAGATATTGTGTTTTATTCACATATCACAGGAGATGAAACTTGAAAAACATAGAAGCACCCACTCCGACAAACATGCATGCAAAAAATAGAAGTGGAACATCCATTTCTCATTGTTCAACCGCAACTTGTTCAAAACAGGGATCTTTCTTTTTTAAGAGTGGTGTCCAAGTGTTACGACTGTCATCACTGTACTATTACTTCGGCTTACTTTGTATATGCAGAATGGAAAAAGGAAGGCGTTTTGGTATGCTCAATGATTAAGTTGGATACTGGAGTGAAGATATCGTTTTTAGATGAGATTTGGTTCTGTTAGTAGTATTCTTATGGCCATAAACATTCCTGAAGGCCACGAGAAAAACGCTCGTCATCTGGTTGCATTTGATATCGTCATAAGAACTTAATTTTAAATAAGTTATTAGCATACATTGTTCCAAAAAAATAAATTATTAAACTTATTTTTTATTACGTAGTTTCAATTATTTAGTATTTTTAAATGTTGTTAAATTATTATACTTCAAAAATCGCTATTAAAAATAAAGTATTAATTATTATGTAATACTTTAAAGTTTTTATATTTATGTAGTTTTAAATAACTATCTGAAAAAAATTTTTTCAATCTCAAAATTTCTTCATATTTCATTTATATTAATGTGAAATATTGAAGAATAAGGAATATGAATTACTCTTCATTTATAGAAGTAAACTTGTGAACAAAGCTAATATTCATTTTTTTAAAAATTTAAATAAAGGGTAATTTAATGATTTCATTAAAGATTAATTTTGATAAATTAATATTCTCTGTTTCTAAATATTATATGAAATGAAGGAAGTAAAATATGAAGTTATTAAAACTTCAATGATAACTATTTTGTCGACTTTAGTAAATTGTCATTAAAATAATCAATGGATAAAATGAAGTATGCTTTGCTTACAAATAAAAGATGAAGGAAATTCTTATAGCAAAAATTAACATTCATTTTTGTTCAATGTTCGCAAATATTTCTAAACAATTATTTTTCTATTACCTTTTATTATTTTTCTATTATTTTTCTAAGCAATTATTTTCTTATATTAGAACTTTTGTAAAATTTCTAATCCCAAAAAGATTATTAAAATGCATTTAACTAGTTGAAATACGTAATTCATTCTATCTGTGCATAGATAAAGAAAATATGAAAGTGATGATATAATCTAATGCTGATATGCAAGAAAACAAAGTCATCTTGATTTCAATAGATTCTTCTTCTTTTGTTTTTCAAGAAGCTAATTGGATGTAAAAAAGTCTTCTTTACAAAATTTTGATGTAATGAATTCTTAATATGACAAAAAAAATTTATTATTCTTAATTTTGAAAAATGGCAAGATATTTAATTATTGCTCATATATTGAAAACAAAATTGGTGATAATTATTGTGTATTCTTTAACTGAAATTTTTATTTATTTCTTTAAGTTTTTTATACAGCGAATTGCATACTATCGAATTTTTAAGTTTTGAATTTCTGAAATACTTTAAAAGAAAAAAAAAAAGGTTTCAAAACAGCTCAAAAAGCTTTTTTTTCCATATCTTCTTTCTAGTGACGATATTATGATGCAAGAG
>JAPDSC010003213.1:956-15418 GCA_026290005.1 Latrodectus geometricus
TATATATATATATATATATATATATATATAATGTATGTATATATATAATATTAAAAGATTGTAAAATAATTATGTAAGTTTCTTATCTTCTCATTTTCCTCCTTGAATTGTGGAATAAATAATTTACATTAAATACTTTATTTTCTAATTTTAAAAGCAATTTCTATTAACACACTTAAAATAAATATTATAGCTTTTCTTTATGATTTGACTCATTGAAATAAGACAATTTAAATTAAAATATAAATTGAATAAATAAATAATATATAAAATATTTCAAAACACGCAATCACGAGTGCACAATTAATATTAATATTATTAAAAACAATGCTCTTCTTGTAAAGTCCTTAAAATTGTAAACATTTAATATTTATTATTTGTTACAATTTAATAGCATTTTTGATAAGAAAATACATATTTCGAACTAGATATTTAACTTTACTGCAAATTACAAATAAACTATAATTTAAAGCAATAATATATGTATTTTTTATCTTATAAACAAATTAAGTTCTATGACAACATCATAGAATATTGTATTATATTTAATATATTTTATCACATCTCATGTATTTATAAAATAAGACTTTGAGTCTTTTGCAGTTTTTTTTTTTGAGTTTTCTAACTTACAAAAATCCACCCACTTTTGGAGACCAAGATGGCTTATCCGATGTGTGCCCCACTAGATTTCCATTCTTTATACACCTGCAAAGGTGAAAAAGTATTCGACCAGTTAGACATTTAATAATAATTATTATTATTCTCCTTAATTTCTTATTATACAGGTTTCATATATCAGAAATTATTTTACTTAAAAATTTTAATATGCCTAAAATATTCATTATAAAATTGATTTTCATCATCTGTTATAAAAAAAAAATCAGAATATGATATGATTTATAGGAAAGAGTGATAAATCTATATACGGTTGAGTTATGTTGGAGAACTGAAAAATGTTCTTTATTTCTAATATAAAATCTCTGATGTTAAGGTTAATAAATTTTTTGCTTACAAGTAATTTTGTGTTTTTTCATTAAGTATTTTAGAGTTTCCTCTTTTAAATCTGTAACCCTTTATGTAAAAACAAGACTTTTTTTTTAATTTTATCGATGATCCCCTTTCTTTATTCCACTTACCTTAATCAGATTATTTAAATTTAATTAAGTAAGTAAGATGAAATGTTTAAGACACTTAGAGCAAACATATTCTTCTTTCTTTATTTTTTTAATTCTCTTAAATAAGAAAATAAATTTAAAAGGCCTATCTTGCGTATTACTATCATATTAGAAAATGCAATTAATGTAAGGATTTATTTTCAAAATATGCATTTAAAAATTTCTCTAGTTAAGAGAAAGTGCTCTTTAAAAAATATTTTTAAGAGCATTTAATATAAAGTATATATAAAGAGCGAATGATAAAAATATTATTTCTAGATTAATGAATAATATACATACTATGTAAAAGGTGCTGAAATTTACTGAGTAAATGGAGATGTAAAATAATTTAAAAAATAAACTCTTTATTTTAAATTTTCACCGTTTCATCGATTTAGAAAATGTTTTAAAAAAAGTTTTTTTTCCTCCATTATAGAACAAAAGAAAAAATATTATGAAGGATATTAATCGAATCAGTTTTTAAGGATTGATATTCTATAATTATTTTTAGACATTATCAACATTATCATTTTTTATTAATACTTACAACGTATTTAAAAGTTGACTATTAATTTCTAAAATAAAAAAGAAATATTTCTTTTTATGCTATCTTTTTAAATCTGTATAAATATTAAGGATTTTGGAGGAAAAATGTGGATATAATCAGTTATATTCAAATCACTCCATTAATACAATTTTCTGCTAAACAAGAATGATTTTTTTAATAAACCCAATTTACCTGTTCGTTACTTGCTTAATTGAAGAAAATATATAAATCCATGAAACCAATAAGAGTTTCTTAAAGGAAATAATTAGAATTTATAAGTTTTTTAAAATGATTCCATTGATATGAAATATAATTTCAGTTTATAAGATAAAAACTATCTTTAAAACTTTCTGCAGAATCTTAAATATGTTACTTTATTAAAGCTAGAAAATATATTTACTTCAGAAATTGCTTTTAAAATTTTGAAAAATATAAATTTAAATGATTTTAATTTAGGCATAAAAAGATAAATAAGATAATTTAGGATAAATAAGATATTTTTGTGAAGAGTAAAACTAAATTACTGCGATGATTTTTACTAAATTGGAAACTTTATGAATTTAATATTTAATTACTTTTGTAATTTAGAAATTGTTTTTGAATCTTAACTAATTAATATTTTAATCGGATTTATTTTTGTTTTATTTAAAGTTGTGATTTTGAAATTAAGACTGAATTAGAAACTAGAAGCTAAAAATTATGAAATATTTATACGTTTTCATCCATCTAATTAGAAAAATAAAATTAATGAAGATTCGTGTGATAACTTACAAAAATAATTTGTTTTTCAGCTTTCATAGCAAATATGTCAAGATAAATGAATAGAATATTGCACATATGTTGAGATGAGATTCACGTAAAAATGTGACTTGCTTAAGTATTTCAGAGAACAATTTATTAATTTTTTAATAATTTATTAAAATTATATGTAAATTTGAAGAGAAAGAGGTTTATACAATGTACATTTTCTGTGCTATTTGGTACTATCATGAAAAAAAAAATCCCCATATTAAAAATCAAATTCTTAAATAAAACAATATACATTTCAAACACATGTATTGTAAATTGTTGTTTAATTACCTCTCGGGATCAAAAATTGATCATAGAATGACAAACTGACCAAACATTTGATTCAATAACATTAATAATTGATTCACAAAAATTCGCCATATATTTTTTAAATTAGGTGTATTTAATAAATCCGGAACTCTAAATTTTGCTTTGAAAATTCATGCCATTAAAAATAAGGATAACTATATAAGTCATGTCTAATATATATTTTGATAATCTTAAATATTTTTCAGAAATTTGAAATGATAGTATTTGAAATAACAATATGGAAGAGCCATTTTTCATCAATACGGCTTATATTAATGACCACCTACAATTTAATATAATTTGGATCTTTTAACACAAGATCTATTGAAGTAATTATATGTCCTATATTTTCTCATTAATATGAAAAAAGTCAATTACATAAGAAAAACACTTATTATCATACTTATATATAATGATACTTTCAAAGATAATGGTTAAGAACATAATTCCTCATTGTTTTACCCATGATGCTTGTTACAGTAGATGTTTTTAGCAATAATTTACTTTTCAAATATTCAATCACATAGAATTCTTCAATTTAGTTTTGTACTCTTTACTAGAAAAATTTAAATACAACACATAAAAATACCTTTTTTCTTAAATCATTGACAAAAATAATCTGTTCAGATGATTGTAAAATTTCTTTTCTATATGTAATTGAAAGAAATTATTTTGGCAGCACATATTTTATAAAAACTTTTTCATGTAGTAATTTTATAATATTTTTTTATGTTTTAACATTAGACATTATATGAATAAATGTCTTACACAAGCATTATATACTTATTTATATATTATGTAAAGAAAGCAAATTTAAAATTTTGAATACATTCTGTATTTTTTTATATTTGATTTTTAATAAATGCTCATAATTTAAAGTAATTAATTTTCATCCTGATCAAAAATGACTGTGATAGAGTTCTTATTGTATAATTTCTAACCAATTTTTTAATTTGAAATTTTTAATTTAGTAATAAAAATAAACTAAATACATAATAATAATGAATCCGTTAATTAAGGCTGTATATAACTTTGATGTTTACAAAATACTGGTAAAAAAAGTCATTTCATTTTAGCCTATGTCGAATTAATTATAATATTAAAAAGAAAATAATAAAATATAAAAAAAAATTAACAGTAAAGAAATATCACTTACGACTATATTTTGCGATTAAACTTTTTATAACTTTAACATTAAACATTCCGGGGATTTTTTTTATTCTGCAAAATTAATGGGAAAATGGGTCAAATGACCCCTTTCGGTAGTTTTAGTGTTAAATATTTTAATGTTTTTTACTTTGCATTCTTGTATTTTAAAATATGAGATAATATCTTATTATTCTTTTAAAATAAAACTAACTATAGTTTTTTTCTGGAATGTGAAATTATTTGTTAATTTTGCAAAAGTTAAAGCATAAATTCAAATGGTGAGAAACGTACAATCAATGATATTTAATTTAAAATGAATTATATTTCAAAGGGATAAGACCTTATAATTCCTGAATTTTAAAATTGATTTTGTATATGAATATTGTGTAATATGAAAATTGTAGTTATGATTTTGAGCTCTTGTGATGTGTTCTGTAAAGTCTACTTTGAAGTTTCTTGTCAAGAAAAACGTAAATCAACAATATTGTATATTGTTATAATATTATATATCAACAATATTACAAATATATATAAACTTAAAACTTTTTAAAATATGCTGTAATTAATTGTGAATGTATTTTATGATTTATGAGGTTATTATAATGTATTATGAAGCATGTACATAATAATTTATATTTTCTGAAATAAAATGAAGTGACAGATATTCTGAAACTAAATACTTTCATTTCTTCACCGCTAATGGTTTCCAAATTTGATGATGTTAGATTTTTTCTCAATTTTTTTAGTTTTTGCGTAATTAAATTATATTTATTGTTCCAATTAATCTCTGCTACTTACTATTTTCTTAATATAGGAAACAATGTTGAACAGTATCAATCATAAAAGTTTTTATGCATAAAATTAATAAAATTACTATAACAAAATTAGTAAAATTATTATTTTAATAATAACTTATAATTAAATTTTCTAGGTGGCATAAAAAATAAATAAAAAAAGAATTAGTATACAAAGTTAAAAAATAAAATATTCTGTAATTGAACTGCATTACAAGATGAATAGTTTTCAACTATGATATCGGAAAAAAGTTGATAATATTCTAAATGTTATAAGAAGCAAAAGTAAATGAATTAATATAAGCAACTGTGATATAAAGAAGCTTTTAAGTATTTCAGAGAATTTCAGTTAGTTTTTAAAACTTATTTTAATATGATAAATTCTCATAAATACCCACTAATATTGCATGCAATCACGAGACATATCTCCTTTCGTACGCGATCCCTTTTTTATGAGTGTGAAACACTAGTTTAATTTAATCATAATTCCTGATATAAAATTATTCCAGTTGCTGAGTGTTTTGTACACTTACAACAGAATGCAATTAAAAAAAGGATATATGATCATTTTAGAGTCAACAGGAAGAAATCTATAATGTAAATATTGTTTATATTGTAAAGAATAAATTTTTAATAGGAGGAATACAGATTTTATAAAACCAGTAAAATTTTATAAAAACATCTGTTCAAGTTTCTTCATTGAAACATCTGTTCAAGTTGAAGCATATTATATTGCTAATCAACGGAGCTAAATTTAACCAAATTTCTGCAATCTACTTTTAAAAGCACGTAAAGAGAAATTAATATAAAGCTACCTCAGAATATTTGCGATGCATGTAAAAAATTGTAAATGTTATTATTATACTTATATATAATATCTGCTCTTATATTCATTTTACACATGCCGAAAGTGAGCATGTTCTTTAAAGAATGTTCATAAGCTTCTGACATATTCGTTTTTCATAAAGAATTTTATAATATGTAAAAAATATTTTCTTAATTACTTTGAAAAAGTTTAATAAATTGAATATTTTGACAAAAATTTAATGAAATAATACACTTTAGTGCAAGTTGTTTTCATATTTGTTACACATTATTTTTGTGAAAATCTTACGAATTGGTCACTTTTTAGAAAAATAAAATAATGCAAAGAAGGCATGACATAACAATACATTGATCCTGTAAATGATATTTTATAGATAATCTGCTAACTTTAGATACCTAAAAAAACGTAAAACCTCCGACCATACAGATTTCTAAAAAGAATGAACTGTAGGAGTCCGTCTTACTAGAATAAGTTCAAGCAAAACAATCCAATTTTTAGGCATTTCTAAGAATACGGTGACTACAGATATGAAAGCATATATACAGCGTGGTAAGACAGGTTCGTTAACAGTGTGACAGACGTAAAATGAAACATCATGAAAGAGAAATTTATTTAACTGGATTGTCATTAATAAAAAGCGAGAATAACAATAGCAAAAGTGACCACAGAGCTCAATTTTCTTACGGATTCACCAATGCCTATGATTTCAGTTAGAAGTATCTTTATAAAAGAAACGTTTTTGGTAGAGAAGCAGTTCTCAAGGCACTTGTCTCAGATATTTTTGTCACACTTCAACTAGTACAGAGGTACTATACTCACAAAACCTGATCCATTGATAAGCTGAAATAAGTATTATAATCTGATGAATCGTCTTCAGCATTTCCCTAGAACAGGATGAATTCAACGCCCTGTTGTAGCAACAAATGTAGGAAAGAAGCAGGAGAAATATATATATATATATATATATATATATATATATATATTTGCTCCCGCTAAAATAATAATGTAAAAAAAATTAGACCGCAGCAAAAAATAGATATTTTTTTTAATTTAAATTAATCTTAAATTAAGTTTAATTATTAAAGTGAATTTCAGTTTAGAATTTAAAAAAAAAGTTCACTGCTCAAAAAAATTTGGAGATAGAATTTTGAAAGTAAACTACGGATTGGGAAATGTTTTTTGAATAGTATTTGATGCCTAGAATTAATGAGAAAGAATTAATTATATTTTATCAACACTATTTAACTGTTCAATAAAATGTACAATTCGGAAATATATTTCAAATAGACAAAATAGATAAAGAAATGAGTCATTAAGTTGTATGGTATCTTTAACTGACAGAAAAGTCATGCCTAACAACTAAGTAGCTAAGAAATTTTTAAATGCTGAATTTTTTTTTTTTTAGCATCAATGTGTCACCAACAACCCTATACTTTTGAATGTCCAAAACAAATCCTATTATGATAATATAGGAATAACATACTGATCAAATCATTAGAAGCACCAATTTACATTTAACTGAACATAACGTGTAATATCATTATCCATGAAAACCAATTGATCGTCAATTATTACGGAAAAAAATGCCACGATAAATATGAGGATCTATTTCCTAAATCATTAGTGAAATATCCATGCTTTGATTTTTACGAATATCGGAGCAAAGTATCACAGCACTTCTACACTATCGGGCCCATTTATCCACGAATGTACATTTTTTTCTATATAAAATATCCACAAGATGAGAATCCACCAATTGTTAGAGTGTTTCCTAAAAGAAATCTTATCTGTGATGAACAAATAAATATACCCATCTTGTTTTCACTTAAAATGATTCTGTACTTGTCATTTACATAAACCATTGGTGCATCTTGTTAATGAAAAACTAATTATAAACTCATACTCTTATTTCAGATTTAAAAAAGTTTGAATTGAAGTTTTGGTTCTAACAGCATTTTGGATTTGTGATACATCAAAATGATACTCATAATGTGGACTGTTTAGAAAGTTATTATTAAATACCCATCCTCATTTTGTATATTAGACTTTACCCAGATCATCGGTGAACATTTCTAATTTTCAAGTAAGGACTCCATATTCCCATATTTATATAGAAACTCATAACATATCTGTTATAATCCATTTAGTTTAAGGTGTTCTGATGGGCCAATTACAATTGAGACTACACATTCTGGTCAATCATATTCTTGAGGTAAAATATTTATGGTTACAAAGCATTCAAAAGATACATAGTGTTTACTATATCACAAATGTCGTATTTTGTGACAGTATTGGTGATCTTTTGGATGAGTTGTTATTTAAAAGTATGAAATAGGTTATGTGTGTTTAATGCCATTATAAAGTTCATGCTTGCTCTCAGAATAGTTCTATAAACTTAAAATGTATTACATATATGTATAATAGCTGTTCATCCAAAGAAATTCATGAGCTATATTGATGAAAGATAACAGGAAATAAAGATTATCAAAGGCTCTTTCACACGTAAAAAAATATCAAAAAAGTTTCATATACATATTGTTGACGTTAAACATATCTTTATTACAATGCTTAATCCCAGACTTATAATTGCAGATATATGATAACTAATCATGACAATCAGAAAAAGAAATTTTAGTACTAACCATTTTTGGTATAAAGAAAACCTTGGATGAATGAGAATGGTTATGATTAATGAAACTAAAATTCATTTATTAACAGAATACTTCATTCCCTAAGCAAATAGAAAAAAATTGCCAAAGCAATCATTCTTACAAAAGCATCAAAAGGGATAGTTCTAAATAAATTATATTTTTCTTACTCAAATATTTTTTTATCAATACGATTTATTTCTATTTATTCAAAAATGTTTCAGAAGTTATTAAAAATACAAACTTCATATAGTAAACTAAATTTTCAATAGGCAATGTAAAAAATATTTTATGAAAAATAGCGTAACATCATGTTGCTTTCATGAGATGTTTTGAGTATGTATAAGCATTAATTGAATAATTTTATACTTGAATATCAAAATGTCAGGAATGAGAGTAATCAAGCAAGTATAGGAATTATATCAAAAGCTCTTATCAGCTATTATACTGTTTCAAGAGTTAAAAACAAATAAATTTAGCACTTGCCTATCATCTTAATAATTTGTATTTCTGTATAGAGAAGCATGGAGTGCACAACTTGTTTGAAAATTGCATCTAGCAAAGAGCATGAAACATGTATCTTATTGAAGCAAGGAATTTTTACGTAACTTTAAATTTGAATATTTATGAATTCCATCTCTTTATTGTTAAAAACAACTTTGTTACAGTTTTCTTTATTTTATATCAATTTTATTTACTTTGTAAATTTTATATTATTCTTCGTGTAATTATTATACATTTCAAAAAATATAATATTGTTCATTTGGCTTTGATTTTTGCATAACTCAATAATCTAGAAGTCAAAGTAGACTATAATATTCATTAGCATATACTTTACATAATGCGCCAACCAGTTTACGCGTTAAGAAGCTCAATAATAAATACTTTTTAGAATTACTCAAATACTCTGTTACTTAATTTTGATAATTTAAAAATTAATTTACAGCTGTGTAACATTCATATGTTTATCAAATGTAGAAATATATTATAATAAAATAAATTATTAAAATTTTGAGGGTCCCAGGAAATGGTACTTATGTAAGATTAAAATAATATTCATGTTTTATTCATATTTCAATATTTCTTTAAGCTTGATAAGATGAATTCATAATATTTTAATTAGGTGAATTTTATGATGGTATTGCTGTATAAAACATTTATAAATTTTATTTCTCAAAAATAAAATATATGCATTTTTTTTATAGATGCTAGTTATTATTCATACTATTTATTATTTATTTAAATAGACACTAATTATTTGTTTAAAATAAATCAACTTGTGTAATAAAATGATAATGTATTACATAAATAGTATACATAATGATTTTTAGTAAAAAATATCAGTAGTAATAAGTTATTTTAATTTTATGAATCGCAATTTATAAAATAATATTAAATTGATTAATAAATTAAAATACTATGTTTATTTCTATATTTAAATAAAACGGTGATGAATTTTTATTTTTTATGGTGATATTTTCTGTATTTCTAAAATTGAAAATCATTTTTAATCCAAGATTGTTATTTTGGGAGATTCACACTTAAATTAAATATTTGCTTTAGTATTAAAGAATTCTAAGTTTTCATATTTTACTCTCTCATTTTTGCACTTAAATAAATATACTAATATTCAACAATTAAGGTGGACAAAAAATATTTCGTAACAAGAATTCATTGTATGCTATAACTATATTTCTCATTAATTTTTTGATTCAATGTTAAATGAAAAGCTAAGTTAACTTTATATTAAATGAAAAGATGGACCTATATTTTGTAATGTTATAGTTCATACGCATTTCATTTTTTTATTAACTATTCCATGTCAGGATTAAGTGAATTCTAAGTTTAATTATTTTCGTGAAATTTTAAAATCCCAGAAACAATACATCTGTACAATACATCTGTGTCTTTTCATTGTTTTTGTAAAAATAAATCTTTCTTTAGAATGCTCAAACATTTTAAAAAAAGGAATGCAGTTAGAATGCAAATGAGCTCGGTTGCTTTCCTAATGGAAAAAAGAGAAAGTTACGGATTTAGTTCAAGTAAATATTTACAAATTTAAACAAATTTTCTTTAACCGCTAAGATGTATGATTAGAGATTGAACCCCGTACATAAAATCTACTTAATTCGTAACAATATGTTTATTTTCAATTAGTTAAAATGAAAATAAATATAAAATTAAACATTAACATCTTTCGAAATGAAAAAAATAAAAGATTAAAAATATCTCTTTCAATAATTGTTTTTATTGTATATTTTAATTTATTCAATATATTATTGTCTTCGATAAATTATAAAATAGTTTTAATGCTAAAAAGCTATATTACCTGATACTTATTTAGTATTAATAACATGATTTATATCATTTTGTATTTTAGTTAAATTAACTTCTATTTAATATGATATTTGTAATATAAACCGATTTATATAATGTTGTAGGATATAATTTAGATTACGAATCAATTCATGAAATTATCAAATATAGTTCTCACCTATCTACACTACTGGCCATTAAAATTGCTACACCAAGAAGAAATGCAGATAACAAAATGATATTTATTAGACAAATATATTATGCTAGAAATAACAAGTGATTAAATTTTCAAAACATTTAGCTGGATAGATCCTGAGAAATCAGTACCCAGAACAACCACCTCTGGCAGTAATAACAGCAGTTATACGCCTGGACATTGAGTCAAACAGAGATTGGATTGCATGTATAGGTACATATGCCCATGCAGCTTCAACACGATGCCACAGTTCATCAACCGTAGTGACTGGCGTTTGGTGACGAGCCAGTCGCTCGGCAACCATTGACCAGACGTTTTTTAATGGTGAAAGATCTGGAGAATGTGCTGACCAGGGCAACAGCTGAACATGTTCCGTATCAAGGAAGGTCCGTACAATACCGGCAACATGCGGTTGGGCATTATCCTGCTGAAAAGTAGGGTTTCGCATAATTCGAATAAAAGGTAGAACCACGGGTCGTAACACACCAGAAATGTAACGTGCACTGTTCAAACCACCGTCAAAGCGAACAAGAGGTGACCGAGACGTGTATCCAATGGCACCCCATACCATCACGCCAGGTGATGGGCCAGTATGACGATAAGATAAACCGCAATCCCGTTACGTTACAATTCAACCTTTATCAAAGTCAGAAACGTGCTGGTACGTATTTCCCCTTCTTACAAGAGGCATCACAACAACTTTTCACCAGGCAACAACGTTCAAATTCAATTTGTGTATGACTAACCGGCTGAGCAATTTCCTCATTTAAACACAATATAGGTGTCACTACTGGCGCCTGCTTTGTCTGAATGCGCTGAAAAGCTAATCATTTGCATATCACAGCACCTTCTTCCTTTCGTATAAATTTCACGTCTGTAGCATGTCGTCTTCTTGGTGTAGCAATTTTAATGGCCAGTAGTCTATGTAATTGATATTCAAATTAAAATGATTAATCATACTTTTCATAGTTTTAATTCTAGTTCCATGGATAAGATTAATTAAGTAATAGAAATATAATGGCTTAACAATGATTTCTTTTAGTGTTAAGAAATTCATTGTGAGTAGGAGTCAGTTAATGGGAATGTGATATATTTATTAAAATGGTTCTTAATATCTTAGCGTAATGGAACTAAATGTGATTTCTATATGAATGTGTTAAAACTAATAATTTTATTTTTTAGTTAATTTTATCTTCTTAAGTTTATGTTTCACATATTGTATTATATATTTTCATTCTATATCGAAATAACAAATAAATGCAATTTTCAACTATTTTGTCTTATTTTTTATACGAGAGAAGTTTTTCATGAAACATATTCATACTAAGAAACCTTTTCACAACTGTAGTAGAGAAAAAAAGTCAAGAAATTGCTATTTTGACTTTAAAATTTAACGTTTACATTACATTTGACTTTAAACTTTAAATTAATTAAAATAAAATTTAAAATTTAAAATTTTACTTTTCATTTGACTTTTAAATTTAACGTCAAATGTAATGTTTGTTAGTAATAAAAAATGTATTAAATTTTTCCAAGTATCACTGCAACCTTTATTATATATAACGGCTAAGATTAAATAAACGGTGATCAATATTCATACAATATGCAATTATTAAGTTTGAAAATAATTTAATATCCTTTAATTGAACAATAAACTAAATTGAAAATAATTTAATTTAAAACCTGTTTTCGGTATTGAGAATAAAATATTTAACAATGGCGAGTGCAGATAAACTATATTTCAAAACATTATAAAAAACTTTACAAAATTTAGAGCATTTCATTTCTGTTATTTTGCTTTCCTGTGAATAATGAAACATCGTACTATATTGGGTAGTTTTTGATCTTTCAAATTAAATGTGGCTGGAAAAGAACCATGCGTTCCATACTTTAAAAGCCTCAAGCTCAAGAATTACTAAAAATTGTATTAATTCTGTGAAGAATTCAATTATAATTCAAAGCATTATTATTAGTGACTGTTTGCAAAAAATTTTTAATGAAAAATGAAATTGAAAATAAAAGTTTATAAAATAATTTATAAAATAATATTCATAATTTATTAATGACATTTCTCATTATTAGCAAAGTTTGTACTGATATCCAATTGTATGATTACAAATTGAATATATTAGATAAAGCACAACACAAAATAATCGTCATTTATATAAAAAAAATGTGCAGTAATTATTATTTTGAATAAAGTCATATATTTATATCTAAATTTGATTGTTAATTGCTCTAAAACAGCAGTATTATTGAAAAAAGATAAGATCCCTTTATTCTTTTATAATGCTTTTTATGTAAATTAATCATTTTATTTAATTACTAATTATTTTTTAAGGAATTTTCTTTAATTTGTTTAAATTACTAAAAAATCACGTAAGGTTTTAAATGTTGTATTTTTTACTTATCAAGAAAGCGCTCTAAATCATTGAAATAATGTTTTCCAATTTTTTTATAGAAAAATTAAGTCAACTCATATTGCTAAAATTCTATTATTGCATTTTCATTAATAATAAAATTCTATATTTTAAACAGTATGTGTAAATTATATTACTATTTAATTTGAAAGCATTAAATGTAAAAGAAATTTCTTATTACTTATTTCATAAGTGTACGGAATAAAACTGTGATCTATGCACTCAAACTGACTTTTAGAAGGACGGTGCTATCCTTTCCTAAAGGAAAGTAAAAAGCAAGGCTTAATAAGTGCCCGTATTGTGTACGCAAATATGTACATCTCATCTCATGTAATCAGCGTCGGTATTAAGGGGATGAAATTAAGAGGGATAATATCATGGTGTCATCCGTGAAGATCGCAAAACTCAATTATCCTTTGCTAGGACGGTGATTTTCTGCCCTCTTTATCAAACTTACGAGAGATGTTAAATTATATTAGATTACATCATTGCAGTTGAGCATTTTGATGAAAATTCTTGGCTCAAGCAAGTTATTTACTTTTATTTAATTATTGATGTAAATTTTATGTTCATATTTTACGTAAATTCATAATATGTTTAAGTATAATGTAAAAAGAAAATATTTATAATTATTTTTAAGTTATTGAATAACTTTAAATTAAGTGAATGTTAAAGTTTTGAATAAAACCATGTATTTACATCAAAATATTCTGTAATAGAAATCATTGCTTATTTTTAAATCATTATTTCTCATTATTCGTTTATATTTATATTGTCAAAAATAATAATAATGATATTGAATACATAATCAAACTAACATAAATAAATATAAAAACAAAATACAATAATTGGATTTATAAACAAATCCATAAATTATAAAAGTTTCAGGAAAAAAAATCAAAATATATATATATATATATATATATATATATATATATATATAAATAATGTTAATTATTTTGAAACTTTAAGATTATTTAATCCATTAAATAGATGTGAGTAGTAACAAGTGAGTGAAATGCAATGCTATCTCATTTTTCACCATTTATGAATTTTGGTGCATTATATATAAATTATTTATTTTCTTTGAAATGTAGAGAAAAAGAAATTTGTAAAAATTTCTATACACAAAAAGAGTGCAAATAGTGCAAATATCTAGGAGAAAAGAAAATGCTGTTGAATTTTATATTATTTAATATGCTTATTTTTATAAAATATGATGCGAGTGTGTATTTGTGGCATACGTATTAAATTTAATTATTAATTATTATTTGTGATATACATATAAATTATGAATCAAATATAAAACAAATA
>JAPDSC010003223.1:0-14762 GCA_026290005.1 Latrodectus geometricus
CTTGTTATATCGTTTACATAGTTAACATATCATTACTTCCCAAATATCATTAGTTTAACTCACAAATTTTCCTTTTTAGCAAATGCAATTATTTCATTAAACACATAGACAATATTGGAGGATGCTGACACTAAAACATTATCAAGTAAGTTGTATTTTCTGTTTACCACGAATTTTTTACGTTTTATTTATTTAACAACGATTTTTACTCACGATAAATATTTATTAACATGCATCTATAACTTTGAAGTTTAAATTCAAATTGCTTAAAATTATTTATTTTAAGTAATTAGCACTTTAAAATTTAAGTGTTTTCGGAAGTAATTTTTATTCGACAAATAATTTTGTTGCCTTTATGTTAACACTTTATGTTATAATCTATTTTGGGTTAAAAAAAAATAGATGCATTAAATGATTTTTATATGCTTGAATGCATATAAAATGCTTCACATCTTTTAACTAGTTATTTCAAATTATATAATAAAAGCATGTTTTAACTTTAAAAAACCATTCTAGAGGAATATAAAAAGCAGCCATAATTATTATTCTGCTCTGTAAAGAATTAAAAATATCTTTGAATGTCATAAATTTATTGAATGAAATTTATATTATTGAATAAAACAGTGCCTTGAAAATAATTCAGAATAAAAATAAGTTCGTATTTTAATAACGAAATATATTTCAAAATTTTAAGAAACAAACTTAACAAATACATTTAAAATAAGTAGCAATAACCGACTAAGAAAAATTCTCAAAGTAAAATAATGAGATCCGAATACAAAAATTTTTTTTTCTTGTATCTGGATTCCTACAGTTGTTGGTTTGCTTTGTACGTCACTCAATGGTCATTTTTGGGCTAACTAGACCAGGATCTACAGTTTAAAGTCTAATTCATGGTGATAATTTGAATTACTTAAAAATTTAAAAAATAATATTCAACTAGGATGAAGATGTTTTTACAAATATGAGAGTTTCTATAATCCTTACTACTTCAACATTAAATGTTAGTTGTGAACGTTCGTTTAAAAAAATTTAAATTAATTCTGACACATTTATGATCAATCATGGTACAATCACTTAGATTGCTTAAATGACAGCATTTTTAAATGTAGAACGATAAACATCTGAAGTGATTTCCACTAATGAACTACTTGATCGATTTACTTCATCAAAGGCAAGGAAATGTATGCAGTATAATTAATGAATTAGATTATTATTGTTGTTAATAAGTACATCTACTTTTGTCTGTAATAAATATTAATATGTTTTCATTACTCAAAATTTGTATGCTTTTAAAACAACCGTATTAATATGTAAGTCCATATAATTGTGTGTACATTTTATTCATCATTAATATATAGTACTTCTTCAAATAGTAAAAATATCTCCTTTAACAAAGTTTTTAAACATAACCATTGTTAAATAAAAAATGAAAATAAAATATATTAAAAATAATGAATATTTACAATGTAATATGACATTAAGGTATGGAATATATAATTAATCTGGTCACTCAATGTTCGTTATACACAGAGTGGCCAATTAATTAGGAAAACCAACGACTATGCTAATGTGTTGTCCAACTTATTGTGGTGAATCAGGTGTTTCTGTAGAAGCTGATATCAATATAAAGCCCTTAGCAAACTGTAAACTGGCAATGGCTTGACACTCATCATAAAAAAAAAAAAAAAAAAAAAAAAAAAGGTCTGAGTGACTTCGAACTTGACATGGTAATTGGTGCTTGTTGAGGAAATCGCGTGAATGTGTGTATGGTTGCTAAGTCTTTTCCGAATAACCATTTCAAGACGCTATCAGGACTTGTTAAGCAACTAAAAAATATACAGGCACAAGCCTATGCTTGCAAAGAACTCGTTGATAAAATTGTTAAGTGCAGGATATTATGCTTGTTCGTGGAAAGAGACTCGTGTTCACTCATCAAGAAATCTCTGATTACAACACTAGAGAGTAGAATAGTCTCTGAATGCACTGCTTGCCGTATATCGGCAAAGATGGGCTGCAAAGAGATGATTGGATTGAGTACCATTAAATTGTAAAACAATTAAAATTAATTAAATTGTAAAATTAAATTAAATTGTAAAAAAACGTTTCTAATTTGACCTTGATCTCCAATATTAGACCATTGACTACTGAAAGAAACTATGCTTGTTGTATAGATGTCGCTTCTCCTATTACCACCATAGAGATAGGTGGTGATGAATCGGGAGATAACAATACAAAGTGATGGACGCTTCTGGTTAGATTTCCACTGCTTATGTTGATGAAGGCGGTGAAGTGGTCTGTGGAATGTTTGATGACACATTCTAGATCTGCTGATGTCTGTAGAACAACCATTTAAGAACGAACTCAACACTGTCACTGACCAGATTCATCACTTAATGTTTATGTGCTACCTCCATAAAAAGAATACTTCTAGCAGAACGACGCTCCATGTCACAATATCATATCATTGTAAACTGGTTCCAAAAACAGGATAAGGAACTTAATTTCTTTCACCAGCTTTTAACAATTTTTAGTTTGAAGTGAACCTGGTTCTTCGGTGTATGGTTCCATAACCGTCCAATAAACTACAACTAGGAGCAGCTGTTGTATTTGCTTGTAAACTTAATGGAACAATGCTTTGAGGAGTTAATATAGTCCACACTGTGCAGTGAATTCGTGCTGTTATGGCAAGTGGGTCTGGACAAAATAGTATGAGAGATATTTTTAATAAACTGGACACTCAGTTTATACCTTTAGTATCAAGACGTATATGTAAGACGCATATCAAAACGTATATGTTAGAAAATAAAGATGTTTTTGTCTAAAAAGGGATTCATTGATTTCATATTGATTGAAAGTGAGATTTTCAAACAGATTTAATAGTGTTATATCAAATTTTAATATTAGTAATTATATATCAGATTTTAATTTTAGTAATTTAAAAAAAATGTAATAAAGGAATATTCACATTACTTGTAAAATTTTATAATTTATCAAAATAAACATGATGATTATCATTTAAATTACCGTAATGATTACAAATTTAATTATTATGTTCTTTTTGGTGTCCTTGTCATATGGTTGCAAATCATGTTCGTCTATTGATCATAATATATACATTTAAATGCTGTGATAGGTTATAGAACTCATAATTTTTATTATAATTTATATGAATAATTTAACTGATGCAATCTTATTATTCCTTTGGAATTTGTATTTGCAAAATGATTATTTAACAGAATGTTCAAATTATGTTTGTTTTCCTGTAACATTGAGTTTCGAAACTTCTTATTTAAATATTTTTATTCATTTTTCCAATCTCATAAATGATAGATTTTTAAAAGTTTAAAAAATTAATCATCCATTAAAAAAAAAAAAACAATTTTTACAAAAGATTGTAAATTTCTTTTGTCTATTTAAATCGGCAATAAAATTCTGAAATAAAAATGTTTATTTTCTTATAAATGTTTTTCATTTCTTCGAAGTAAGAACTAGCTTGATTCTATTCGTGCACATATTCAACAGATTGCTACATCGTTTTAGTTCCTCTTGGTTTCCTCTAACTACAGCTTTGAATACGTGAAAGTAATAACGATCATATATCCTTTTCAACAACGCTTGTTATGATAAATAAAATGTATTGCAGACTGCGCAGTATTTATGAAATGCATGTTTAAAGAAATGAAAGGAATATCGATTCTCATTTCAACATTTTTACGACTAAGACGAATGCAAAATTTCATCACACATGTTTAGTATAAAAATTATGTATCTTGAGAAAATATAGACTACCTAAAATGAATATTTGCAAAAGTAAAAATACAAAGACAAATAACAGATTTTTTTCTGTCAAAAAATGTTTAACGGAGCAATTGCAGAGAAATTTCATATTATCTGAACATATACAAGAATTTTTTTAAAAAATTATTTTCATTTGTGTTTCTTGGGGAAAATAAATAGCAATAGAAGAACCGGGTTTTGAAATTCTTTAGGCTACAACTTACAATTATAAATGAAATAGTAAAACTTACAATTAAACTATAAAAAGTAAAATTAATTTTATTAATAAGCAAAACAGTTGAAATTAATGCCCGGACTTATGGCTAAATCGTCAGCACTGACGTATTCATTTCAACCTGACTACCTCTCTGTAGTTTATAAGTAAAAACAGTATTCTTAGGACTTAAAAAGGAAATAATTAGATAAATGTTTTGCTATATTCAATAAAATCTTCTATAGAAAGCAAAGCTTGATATGGTTGCTAATTTTACTAATCTATTTGAAAATTACATAATAACTCAAATAAGTCGCCAAAATTAGAATCACAGCAACAGGCAGCCTTTTCAACTTCTGATGAATCAAATGCAGTTCTCTTCAGCAAATTATGATTTGATTTTGTCAACGAAAATTATGAATTTCTCACCTGATGTATAACTTTCTAAATGATGAATAAGAAATGTATATTGCAGCTAACACTCTCTGTTCTCTTCCAAGCTCTAATTTATTGTTCTTTATTCTAATGACACTTGGCAAAGCCAAGCCCAAGTCAGAGACTAGGCAAATGAAGTCAGAGACTAGGCAAATGAAGTCAGAGACTAGGCAAATGAAGTCAGAGAGAGAGAATGTCTTACGTTTTTGAATAGAGCACCCTCATACGAAAGGGGAAATACGACTTTTGGCTCATAGATGGCAACACCATCTTAATCTGCCAATTTAGAAATTGAAAGCAGAGAAGATCCATATCCTGGCTCCAACTATCCCCAAAAGTATTAATTTGGAATGGGAACATGGAGGACATTGCGATCCAACATATTTTACGTGGTCCAGTCGCCATTAGTGAATACGACGGATCTTCGGCTAAGCCGGGATTCGAACTCGCCACCTTTTGGTAACGAGAACGGCGCCCTAACCAACCAGGCCTCCTCGGCCTTAATTCATTTCAACAGCTCATAGTTTCACCTTCTACCATAACACCAAGGACTTTTAGTGGATCGAAAATCCTCTGTAGGTTATATGTTTTATTTTCAGGTTTATAAAATGTTATAGAGAGAAAAATCATATCATCTATAAAATATGATCTATCGGGAAGTTTTTAAACTGAAGCATAGGTAAGGGAAGTTATTAAAAACCCTTCTTTTTCTCTTCTTCAAGTTTTATAACTGCCATTTAAGCTTTTTATTTTCAAACAGTTTTATTGTTTCCTTTTTCTATACGAGCCATTGGTGAAAATAAAGAAATTGTTTTATCTTTATATGCAATTAATTCTTGCATATTGGTTATATTACAGTTTTAATGTTATAAAAGCCGTTCTGCTGCTTAGAAAAAAACAATGAAATTAATAATTACATATGTTATTGTCAATCAAAATTAACATTAATAATCAAATATGGATAATTGACTGAATTATCAGCTCTGTTTTATAAGAAAGATGATCTCTTAACTCTGTGTTATAAGAAAAATGTCGATATCTTATGATACTGGAGTCGCTTTTTGAGCGCGAAAGTTTAAATTCTAACCTAATTAATATTTTATTTATTATTTATTTGGATTATGAAAATACTTAAATATCATTTTATTTTATTTTTGGTTGAATGGCAATATTTGTTATATTCTATAATTTTAATTTTTTCTTATTTTATTAGTAATGTTTTATTTTAAATTTGTTTCGATTGAAAATATTGCTTAGAGCTTCATTTTTATTTCTTTTAATTACAATGAGAATATTTACCATTATTTTATTCTTAACTTAGACATAGTTTTAAATAAATTATCCTATCAAATTTGGAAGAGTATTTCAAAGGATTGGATCACACCTATCATGTCAAAAGCCTTTAACCACCGTGGCTGCAAAAACAGTTATAGATTACAGCTTTTACATTATTTCAGCAGCCAAAAACGAATATTGTAATTAAATTTATATAAACGCAAGCAAAGATTTCATTTAAAAATTTATTTTCCTTTCTTAAGCTTATTACACTTAAAATTTGTTTAAGACTATTTTATTTATTAAAGCAAATATTTTTTACTTTTAAAGTTTGACAGAATTTGATAAATTATACTTTTTTCATTTTTAAATTTGGCATAAATCGTGAATTCACCGTTGGAGATTTAATTAATTTAATTTAATAAAATCTTAAGAGATTCTTCTGTGAAAATTTTCTGCTTTGAAAATGTTCAATCATATAACTAGAAATGGATTAATGGGCCTCAAGATATGCATATCGAACGCAGATAAACAAATCTTTTTACACTAGGGAACATATAGAAATAAAAGTATTTGATAAATGTATTTTCAATTTTTAATTTATTTCAATATAATAATAAAAATGTTTCAACATATAATTTTTAATATTTATTTTTATCGTTTTGAGATTTGACAAGGTGAGAAAACTGACCATTTCTTCATATTTAATAAGATTATAAGCTTTAATATCTTTCTATGATTCATAAAAAATGACTGCGAATCCCATGTTATGGATTAACATTATTATAAGCAAACGTATTATTAGAATCATTTTAGCCAAGTGGAAGGACTGTGCTCTTCTAAAATCTTAGGTTTCAGCCCATCTGCTGCTCAATTACATGAGAGGGGTATTGAAATTTTGATTTTCTTTTATTCTTGTCTCGGGGTAGGTACTTAAGTTACTGGGATTTCTTTTTTCGTGTTACCTGAATAAGATCAACCCCTTATGAAAAATTCACTTATATATGTTTTCTATATACGTGCAAAGGATATTGACAGTAAGATTACTCATTTCATGAATTCAAAGCAAGTGAATTGCTCTAACAAATGTATTTTGCTTTTGTAAATTTACTCCAAATTAAAATTTTCCTTGAAAAATATTTGAAATTAAATGGGTTTTTTCTGTTATGAGGCTTGACAATGTGAGAAAATAACCCACCTTTTAATATTTATTTGAGCTTAAATGACAAATCAACTTTCCATTAACATAAAACTTGAATTATCTCAATAAAGAAATCAACTGCAATAGTTGCAGAAAACACTTTCAACTATTGTAACAAAAAGTGCATCTATAGGGTCCTTACTATATTTGAAAACATGATGTGCACATTTTTTCTGTATGTTATGTGCACTAGCATCAAATGTTATTAAAAATGCCTTTAATGCTAATTTATGTAAACATTAGCAAAAAAGGGTTTTACGATGCATTTTATTCTCTTAACTTCTTTTCAAATATCAGTTTCTTAGAAGAATTTTGATTTTTGAATTATATAGGTTTTCTTAGTTTTGGAAGCCAGATAGCGAAAGGTGGTCCTCAGGATGTTATCAGGACGTCCTTTCAAGACCAGGTGGATGTGAGAAGACGTCCGATGGATGTCCGTCGACGTCCTATAGACATTCTAAGGACGTCCCAATGTCCAGAAGTAATAAGTACATAGGACGTTCCACGAACCACCAAGATTGACGTTATTTGGTACATAGTTGGACATTTATGTAACAGCCATATAAATTTTAGTATAAAACAATGGACATTCATATAGCAGCCATATAAATTTTAGTATTAAACAATGAGCATTATCATTATTTTTTAGCAATAATTCAGTAAAATTTTTATGTTAATAAAGTTTTATTTACTTGTAATTATGTGTATTTTTGTTTATAACTTCATTATTTTTCATTAAGCTTTTTTCACTGTTATTTTTTCTGAAGTAATGAAATTGCCCGTTTGATTGAGAGAACGAATTTTTCATTTTCTATGACTGATACCAAGTAATTATTTTTCATTTCTGTAATTTTTCACAACATTGTTATGAATATAAATTACTACTGTTCTAAAAAATAAATTCAATAAAATTGTTAAGGTATTAAGTGAAAATTTCATTCAAAGGAAGTACTGATACTTCTGACAAAGGAACTCTTTTGGGGTATATCTAAATGCTAGATTTTTAAAATGAAAGGTGTCTAAAAAAATGCTACATTATTTAGAAGTATGATTATCAAAACATTTGATTCACTCACACAAATGCACAGGAAAATTAACTTATTTAATTTACAATTGAAAAATAGTTATTAAAATTTCCTTGATTTAAGGTTCCTTGAAATTTTTTTCCAGTTATTCACAGTAAAACCTGATTCATTTATCTAAATTTTTTTTATTTTTATAAATTCTTTTCATCAAAAATGTTTCAATGAAGGTTCACTTTTTATATCCTGGATAACTGAGACCTTATTTTGCTGTAAAGTATTCAAAATAACCGAGAATCCACAATTTCAAATGCCAAAATTAAATTCTAATAATTAATTATCTAATTTTAATTCTGTTCATATAAGAAAATAGTTATTTTCTGAGATGCTTGCGTAAGACTATTTTAAATATTTGCGAGAGCTATTGTTAAAAAAATTTATCACTTGTAACACAATAAAAGAAAATAATTTTCTTATCGCCATTAGATTCTTATTTCATAGTTAAAATAAAGTAAACAGCACAGGAGCTCATAAATTTGTAATAAATTCCAACAATGAAATAGCAAGTTTTAAATGTTAATACTTTTTATAACATATTAAAATTAGTATGATTAAGAAATAATCTTTCAAATTGATTAAATATAAATAATTAGTTAATTTTAATTGTAAAAAAGATTGAAAAATTGCTCTCAGAGGCCATCTATGAATTCTGACTTGAATATTTAATATTGGACAACCTAATATTGATAATAAGTAGATTATTTGTCAAGATTATCAATAAAATATACACTAAAAAAGATTATGAATGAAATCCTTTTTAAGTACTGCTGCTAATAAGGTCTCTGATTATCAGAATTTTGTTTTGAATATAGAATAAATTTATTAATTTACTCAAATTAGAAAATTCACCAAAAATGGCATTATGAAGCAGCAAATTTGAAAAACATTTTTTATTTTTCATGCCCAGGTTACTAAACTCGGTTGCTAATGAGTTTCAAATTAAATGATTCATTAAACGCCGAACAATGTCACTAACACTAGAGCCTCCAAATCGATTTATATAAATTTGCTAAAAAAGTGAATAAAATATTAGCATTTTGTGGAGCTATGACAAAAACCATGGCTTTTTATACCTAGTATAAAAGCTTTTGCTGGGGCATCACAAATAATGTGTTTGATGCAAAATTCTAAAACTTCACCATTTACGTGAATCCCACTTTAAAAAAGATGTTTAGCTTTCTCTACAAAATCCATTAAGTATTCGTTAGCATCACGTTGTTTTTCAAGACCATGATACCCATCAATAATAATAGCTCTATTGCTACCTAAAATAGGCCAAAATGCACTAGTGGAATTTTTACTAATAGGCAAGCCATTTATGTTTACAGAAAGTTTATCACCAGAAAAACTTTGCGAACATATATTTTTAATTCCTCTTTCAATGCCAAAATGCACATATTTTCCTGGACTTATATGTTTTATTTCATTACATTAGCGAGGCTTTCAAGAAAGTTCAAAGATCTTTAGGAAAGCTTTTGAAACAATCATGCCCTTTTCAATAATTTTAATAACGATGCTAATGAATTTTGTCTTACGTTATTTTCAACAAACCATTTTCTAAGGCTGGTGACAATGTCTTCATGGAATAAATCATCGTCGATATCATTTTCTGGGACGTCCGTTTCAGTATCACAATCTAAAGTACAATTTGAGTCATAATCTGTGGAAGATACACCTCGGGAAGAATTATCATAAGAGGACTCATTTGTAGTAAAATTATTTCCCACAGTTATACTAGTTGATGGTTGGACATTTTCTTTTGACTTTTAATCATTTACAACAGCTAATTTAGTATCATTATTCCCAGGAATCACTGAACTGCATAATGCAGCAGCAACACGTCTCCAAAGTTGTCGATCAGACAAGGTGTTGATTTTTCTTTTATAAATTTAACTATTGATAATATCAAAAGACGAACACAATATTATAAAATAAATATACCTTATTTTTAAGAATGCAAGGTTTTAAATGCGGTATTATCAAATGAAAAAATTCTGACAGATCAACTTTAATTCAACAAAGTTGGAGTGCACCCACGATTATAAATTCGTAGTTAGTTCCGAAGTATAAACTAAAAAGTTAATGCCACAAAGGCTTACTAAAATTTCATAAAAATTTTGATTTAAAAATTATTTAGAGTTAAATCATAAAAATCTACCTTTTATAAACTAAAAATAAGAGAATTACAGGGCAATTATTACCAATAAAAAATTTACATCCAATACATAAATCATTCTTTTGTTTTAATGTTCTTCGAGAAAATCTACTGTTTTTTTAAAAACGCTTTAATTATTTTAATTAAATGATATTTTTAATAGTGAAGAATAAAACTTTTGTAATTTTCAATCAAAGCTACATTATATTAATTAAATTCTTAACAAGAAAAAACTTTATCAAGGTTTTTGATTCCATATCTGGCAAATAAAATGTAGCGGAAGTAGATACAACATAATATTAAAATTGAATATACCTTTTGAACACATTTTAAGGTAATATTTTATTATACTTTGTAATAAGTAGACTACTTTAAAATTCATCAACCTAACACTTATATTTATAATATGTACTAATGCCGAAGACGCTTCGTGATTGATTAATGGAGCTGCACTGCTCCTGAATTTGTTGTGACAGCTGAGACTAGCCGGCCGCTAATTATTTAATTCAGTCGTTCATTACAGTCGTAATACTTGAAAATCCCTTCGAATTTCATGTCGTATTCTAAAAAATGTAATTTTGCCAAACATATTTTTTTGTTTTTTACATATATCTTTGCTTATAATTTTGACGAAATAAAAGATATTTGATCTTTAAAAAGCAAAAAAATTCTTAAATTGCAAGCATACGGTGATTTTTACAATTCTCATTTTAATTACTAAATACAATATATCACAAAATTATTTACATTTCTAAGCAAATTGATCGGAATTTTTAATTTGATAGGTAAATCAAAAGACGTATTCCGATCAATTGCAAGAATGTCCATAAAAGGATGTAAAAAAACCTTCTGAGGATGTTTATCAACAGATCACCCAAAAAAGATCCTTAAAAGACGTAAAGTAGAAGTCCATTAGTCCGGCATCCAACAGTCGGGCACCGCAAAAGAAAATTGTAAAAATTTTGGTTTTCTCCAAAAGTGTTACTTTAAAGCAAATCAAAATGCTCGACAGCTATTCGGAAGTTTTCAGGGTAGTTCGAGATTATCCGGAAGCGCTCGGTATTATTCGGAAACAATTAGCGGCCGGCTTGTCTCAGCTGTCACAACAAATTCAGGAGCAGTGCAGATCCATTAATCAATCACGAAGCGTCTTCGGCATTTTTTGTGCGTTGTTGAATTGTGTCCTTTCACTTCGCAGTAAACATAACTTTTGAAGCTGTTTATAAAAAAAGTGATTTCCGTTCCCAGATAGCAAACGATGGTCCTCAGGATGTTCGGAGAACGTCCTCTTACGTCCACCTGGACGTAATCTGACTGCATAGTGACCATTTTTATAAAACCTAGGCCTTCGAGTTCAAAAGGAGAGAAACGAAAACACGTAACACTGACACTTAATCAGAAACTAGAAATCAACGTCTAGAAAAAGGACCATCTGACCTAACTCTACAGACTGATGAGGAAGAAAACCACCAAGACGCTCTAACCAAAGTTTTGGATGTAGTTAGAAGTGCTGACAATCCTTTGAAAAACCTGCCTGAATATGAGGTAGAGGAGTGGTCTCTAATCGACGAGAATGAGTTTGTTGAACAAGAACAAACCGATGAGGACATTATCAATATTGTAGTAAACTCTCAGCGTACTCAAAATCTAGAAGAAAGTGACTCAGATGCCTAAGCGGAAGGAAAGGAAAAAATCAGCTGGACAGAAGCTGCAGAATCATTAACTAAGTTTATCTCTTTTGCTGAAGCTAGTACTAGCTACAGTGCTTCAGAAATTATTGATTTCCAAATTATTAGAAATAAGTTTTATACTAAACGCCAAAAGTCAAGGAAACAGAAAGACATTCGTGACTTTTTTTAAATCTAAGTGAAATATGTTTTACAGTACGTGTACATACATTATAAGAAATGTAAAATAAACTTTGTTGTATGTATTTGCATACTGTATTTGTAGTTTAATTATTAACCTAATTGTTCTTATAATTACCGCCTGATAGATCGGAATTTTTGGTAGTCCGTCACCTAGCCGGTCCCGAACGTGCCGGATTATCGGACTTGTACTGTACTTAGAACATCTTCACTAGGACACCCTGAGCGCTTCTTTAAATGACATCCAGGGACGTCCAAACTAACAGATTATGCATTTTTAATCTGTTTTTGTGAATCTGCAGTTGCATAAATTGGATTTTCCGCAAATTCATAAGCAGTAATAATGATTCTATTAAATACTTTTTTCATTCTTTTGTCTATTCTGAGTCATGATATCCTGAAATAAATATTTTTCAAGTAAATATGCTCTTATGTGGGAAAAGTTAAAATAAACAAACTGAATAGCCCAAAAATAAGTATTATCTAACATTTATCCTTATTTTGGATCGGACAAATAAATTATACATAGGAAGCATACAAACTTAATACATGTAATTAAAGTATCTCAGTGAACATGTCAATTAAAAAAAATTCAATTATATTGACTGGAAGTGCACGTGTAAGTATTTTGATTAAAAGATTGTTTTAGCAAAGGTATAATTTTTTTTAACTTTATAAAAGCACTAGCTTCCAAAATTATTTACGCATATACATTTTTAAATTTCGGTTTTTGAACTTAGGCATTTTTCATCATTTTATCTTAAACTCCATAGATGGGTTAACAATTGAAGACTAACCTTAATACGCACTTTTAAAGGATCTTGTATTTCAGTAGTCATTTATCGAAATAAACCACCTTAACTGAAAATACATTTATTGATATTAACATATTGTGCGCAGGATTCAAACGCTATCAATATGTTTTTCCACGAATTAGAATAATTATGCATATAAATTTTATTCTTAAACTTATTCTAATTTTCCTAAAATATTTTATTATTTGATTTAAATGTGTCATTATAGATTTTAAATTTGATAGCATAAAAATATTTTTTACTTTTATATTTTTACCACAGTATAAGCAAATTAATTATCAGTCAGATAAATCATGGCTTTCATTCTGAAGGAACTTTACTAGATTAGTTTTTGTACAAAAATCATTTTTGCTGAATCGTATGCATATGATTTAATATACAAATTTAGGTTACATTCAAGTTACACCACTATGAACGGTAGAAGTGATTCCTGGCTTTCAAAAGAATGTAGCTATCAAAATACTGCATGAATATGCCTGCTTTCTGAAAGTGTCTGGAGACAATAAACCGTGGCATTTATCGTTTTGTTTCTGCAAAAAAGTTTTAAGCAAAAATGCTTGGTGACTGATTTTTGAGATCTTTTTGCCTGCAAGATGATACATTGATCGTCCTCTGCAGTGTAATTCCAAAGGTGGCCATCCCTAACTTTTCTAATAGTTGTACTTTTGGCTTGGAAGGCTTTCCAATAGCGCAAATCGACGTTTTTGTTAATTTTGAAATCACAAGCGACACTGGTCCCACTACGTCCTTCTTCCAGATTTTTGATCATTCTTCTCTGTGTAAAATAATTTAGATGACTTCTAACAGCTATATTTGACTAAACAACTCATTTGCAGTGTACATTTTTCCATACTTCTGTTTATTGAAATCAAGAGCTTCTCAAGCCAATCGAATGCGTTTAACGTAAGCACACGTCGCCTATGTCGTCTGGTTCTTGTCATTTGCATACGCATTATTTATTTTTTTTATTGAATCGAATGTTCATTGTACTGATCGCAAGAAATTATACAATTTCATGGCTATTCACTTAAAATTTACATTGTAACTAAAGTTTTGCATATCATTCTGCTTGAATATGCAAAACTGAAATAATAAGTTGGTGTTTTGTATAACTCACTTCTAAAGCAATTAACAAATAAATAATCTTCTTAGTTGTATATTTTATGATAATTTTATTTCTAATGTTGGCTTTTCTAAAAATACTTTGTTCTTAAACAGAATCATATGGTTGGTTTTGAAGTTAAACAAATCTACATTTGTGCATAACTGTCGAATCGACAAATAAATGTACAACACTCTGTAAATATTTTTCAAAAACATTTGATTTTACTTGTTGGAAGCGCATTTATAGGTCTCAATACGTGTATATCACTTGTATAATAATCAGAGACTAAGATACCTAGTCTAGTCTGTGATATGACTGTGACTATTATCCTAGTCTGTGATAATAATGTTCACGTGTTGAGCATGGCCAATTTGCATTATATTATTGAATGTACGATAATGTTTAAAAAAGGCATGACAAGACATGCTATAATGAGTTTTTCAAAGAAATTAATGCTATAGCAAATCTTTAATGTTATTATTTGACACATATTTTTCTTATTCTAATTATTTATTTAAAAGTTTTATTATTAAAATTTATTGTAATTTTAAGAAAATTTTTTTTGAATTAAATGTATTTATTATGGATTTGAAACTCATAATAAGAAAAAATGTATCTTTTCCCTTTTTTATTCGGAAATTATTTCGGTAGAGTAATTTGTAAAATAATTAATAACTTAATTAAATTATTCTATACTGACTTAGAGTATAATGCATGCGAGTACCAACATGTATAAGTTTTGTAGGTAAATTTAAGGGAACTAATTTTAATTTACTGTAAAATGTATGTTGACTTTTCAAGACATATAAATTTTCGTTATTTAGTCATTTGA
>JAPDSC010003248.1:5473-35713 GCA_026290005.1 Latrodectus geometricus
CCTTACTTTAGATCAGCACATGACACACACACACACCATACTATCTCTCTCTGAGAGTTTTTTTAAAAAAATAATATAATATTTAACTACATTCATGAATATATTCACGAATATAAATAATGTATACAAAATAAAAAATTATTTCCATACAAACAGACCATTATTATATACCATTATTTTTATACCCATCAAAAATGAAATAAGTCCGATTTTTAAGATAATTCTCTAGTCATTTGCATTATTAAACTAAACTAAACTGAATGTCAAGACAATCATGTGGGGCTAGAGTCTATAGTGTCTATATTTGTTTTCGTGACCTAGGGCGCTGAGGTGCGAAGCATATCTACCGATTAAGTTGCCAGCCTAACTCGAAGTTCTCAGTGTTTAACTCCCAAGCATGCTTAGCACCCAGTTTTTACGATCTCCAGAAAAAAATGAAAGGTTATATTTGCATCAAAAGCGATAAATCTTGATGACGAGAAACGTGAATTTGAATCGAAAGGAAAGAAGCCCTGGGATTTCGAAAATACCTACCTTCACAGGTGAGCATGCAGAAAGTAAAATAATAAGAACCATCTCGCATTGTTCAACAATGGCGGGAATCGAATCAAGGCTCTTTTACTCTGAAGACATGTTGAACTATTTCAATTAAAGACATGATATGTTTTGTTGAACGAAATTTTTAAATAAAAACTTCATTTAAAAAAAAGTAAAATTGTAAATATTAAGTTTATAATTCAGCGTAAAATAATAATTAAAAAATGTTAATAAAATACTACAAAAAATTCAGAACAATCTTTACTAAACAAACAATTGCATAACTTTTTATTTAATGATGTATGTCAGAAGTAAATGATGCATTTTTTAAACGTGTTTAAAATATTTTTGTTATTATCAATAGCAAACAGCATGAAATATTGCAGTTTCATGCAGACAATTAAAAATGTTCAGGCTACAAAAAACTATGTGTTTCAGGAAGTATTCAAGTCAACTCTTTTTCTTGCAGTATTTTAAAAGTTTTTAATTCTTCAAAATCCCATTTTGCGCATTGCTGATTGATTGTTATACTTGATAATTATTATAAAAATGAAATTCCTATTAAAAATAAAAAGCGCTTGCTTATTCCAACCATTGCAATTTTTTCCAGTTCATAAGGGAATCATTCATCTGAAAAGTTTACAGTTTTTTATACATCAGAGTTGATTATACAATTTTATCACTTATTTAGTCTAATGCACTTGTTTATGTAGATATATGCATAACTTTGAATACATGTGTTTGCATGTGTTATATGTTGGTACATAACGTTAAATATTCAGAAATTCTCTTATATTATATCTGATTTCTATTAACTCTTTTTTTTATTTTTTGTAATTTAAAAATTCCAATATTATTTTTGGCTATAACATGTTTAAAAAATACTTTCTATAATGTAAACGTAATAGGCCGGATGCTTATTCTATAACTGATGCCACCAAAGATCATTGTTTTGAGAAATTTTGCATACATTAAATGTTCAGTACAGATCATATCCTTCCGTTAATGTAAAAGGAAGAGGAAGGTACTTACCCGGTGTCGACTTCGTCTCTTGACTGTGGTTCGAAATTGTGCAGTGGTTTGTTGTATTAAAATGAACAAACAGAAGTGTATCGCAATAACTTAAACTAACTTCATCAAACAATCAGAATTACAAGCACTATGCAAAGAACTCGAGTATGCACCTACATTAACTTAGAAGCAAATCTGTATATAATTCTTTCCTCCCACGAATTTTTTATGATACAATGTATTTGTATCGCGATAAACACAAAATTAAAATTTTTGTATGTTTGCACACAATATTTTTGTAAAACACAAAATTAAACATACAAAAATTAAAAATTTTGTATGTTTTAATTTTGTGTTTGTCACAATGCAAATTCTGTGTTGTTGACAAACACAAAATTTTTGTTTTTGTCAGTATTTGTTCTGTCTTCTGTTTTGATTTTGACCTAAGATTTATGGATCAAATATTGTATAAATACAGAAGTTTTTCTGTAAAGGTTTCTGTGGTATTTAACTAAAATATTTTAATTCTTCATTTATTTTTATGAATTTCAATTTCATAACATCAAAAAGATTCTATAACGTTGCATGTATGTATTCGTGAAATTCTGATTATCATGCGGTATGCCATTAAACTTTTGAGTACAGATGTTGCATAGTTCCTTTTGGCATAATCACATTTTGAATGAATTCTTTTTCGGAATTCTTCATCTCCTTGGCAATTTAAATTGTTAATAATGAATTTCAGCGAATTTCTAATCTTTTCGAATGATTTTAGGGTATTTTCAAACACATTATTTCAGATATAAATCTTCTCGTTTTTATTTTAAATTTTTCTTTATAAAATTTTTTTATTTTAAATTATTTAAACAAATTTCTTGAAGTCTGAAGAATTAACACTCTCCTTCGATATTATTCTATTCCTTGCCTTTATTTACTTCTTTTTGTACAGGAAATTGGATTTCTAGGCCATTCTTTAATTTTTTACCACATTTTAATGTAATTTTTTTTCACGTCCTCCCGCTTGGCTTTCGATTACCTCGTTAAATTATTATAAATTATGCTTAGCTATCACAACAATGGTGAACAAACGCAAATCCATGACTCATTAAACTGTGGAAATTACTCTTATGTAAAGAAATTTCCACAATTTAGATAAAGCCATACTTACTTGATGCGGCAAATATTATTTGCAGACATGGGTTTAAATAAAACAAATTCCAAAACACGCGACCCATTCAAAATACTTTTCAGAATGGTAAGTGTATGCCGAGATAAATGAATTGTCAAGTGATTTATTCTCATATTTTTTAAAGATATTTGTTAACATATAATATTTAGTGTTGTTTTACACAACAATCAAACTGCATCATAATATTTATAAATAAAGCAAAAGAATATTATAAATAAACCCTGTGTTCCCAATTCAAATTCCTTATATATGCAAGAGAATAATGAGGAGGAATACTTAATTTGGCTTTGTAATAAAAAAATATATATTTTTGCATTTTTTCATAGATTGTATTCAGTTTGGAAGTTGAAGTTATGTAAGCATTTTCCACGAGTAATGCAAATGTAATTAATTTTTGAAGAAGAAAAATTACATATTATAAATAAAATTTTAAGCTAATTGAGCAAAATTTTCACTCTTAATAAAGCGTCATCTGTAATCATTTTTCATAACTAAGAATAAATGTAGTTAATACCAAAGGAGAAAAATTACGTATTATAAAGAAAATTGATATATAATAATCAAATTTGAAATAAAGATTTAAAAATTTGAAGAACTCAAATCTATAATTGTATATTTTGTGAACCCATTTACTTGTAATATTATTGACGACGGAATTCCAAATTCTTAAATTTAACTTATTAAATTAGAAGAAATTCAAAAGAATATATCGTTATGCAGCTGGTGCACAGAGTTCCTTCTGAGAATGAACATTTGAAATTTTCATTTCAAAGAATACAAACTTAAATAAATCACTTCTTTCACAAATCTCATTAAATGACTGTGATTTTCAAAAATAGGTAACTATATTAAATACAAATTTTAAATTTGTGTATTTATGTGTGACTCCTCAAAAACATAATAAACTACGTTGTGGATAGTCTTAATCTCACATATTCCATCTCAGTATTGTAACAATAAAAATAGGTGCATATCATTATTCAATTAGCTACTGAAACTATGAGATCTTAACTATTGGTTTAGTATGTGTATTCATATCTGGAAATCCAGATAATTTTTGCTTTCAGTATTTCTTGCTTTGCATCTGGCAATGTTACAATTGTTGAACAAAGAAAGGAATTCTACTTAATGTTTTAGACACCAATATCATGAGTTCTATTTTAACTATGTTCCATATATTCATTGCTACTTTTTTTAATCTTCTGAGTTTTTTTTTCACTGTCTGTTTTGAAACACATATCTTACGTGACAGAACTCTGAAATTTTGTGATTAAGTATTGAACTTGATACTCTGAACCGAGTCTGGGTGCAAATGGAATCGTTAACATTGAACTGGAACTAGTACCACCAGTTATTTGCGCATTGTATACAAATTTAAAATTTATGATGTCAACTGGAATGATAAACAAAGATTTCTAAAGATTATTTTTGAAAAAAAGAAAACTTGCTTTTGAAGGAAAAAGGGTACGAGATGAACTTTTCTGTGAAGTCTGAATGAAAAATTAAATCAAAAAGGCATAAACGAATCTGATGCATACTTTTAGTGTCCAACTTTTGAATTTCAATGAGAAGAAATTATCAGTTTCTTTTGGGAAGAAAAATTAGTCAAATTTGCTGATGCAGTAATCCAAAATTAAATTTCAGGAGTTTGAGTGAAATTTTTAAAATTAGCTAGATATATGATGATTTTTTACTTATAAACATCGTCTCGTATTTTTTGACGTACGAAACGTTTTCATTAATTGGACTGGACTTGCTGCACTTTATCTGATATTTTTATGGTTTAACGATGATGATCTGAGAGTTTACAGACATTACAGAAGGAGGCTGTGAGTGACCTCATTCTTTTTAATTATTCTCAGTTATCAAAGCATCATTTCAATTATCTTATTAATAAGTGTTTAAAAGAAATCTAAGATAAAATATCGCTTTACTCTTAGAACATTATGCAGAAATGTTTTCATATGAACAATTTTTTAGTGACTGCCAACAACACGTAATAACTGGATTCACTTTTAAGAATTTCTACTAAAATAATATCTAATATAAAGTCTGATCTCAGAGAGCGAGAGTGAACCAATTTGATAAATAATTGTTACTCATCATGAAAATAAAATCTTCATTAAGTAATTGAAACTTAAGAAAGTAAATAAAACCATCATCCTTTCTGTTGTATACAGATTCTTTGATATTTTCGTTAAATTTATCCTGTTACATTGATCCCTGAGATACCTTTCCAAATCAATTGAAATGATGAAATTGAACAAAATACCAAAAAAGAATACTTGAAGTTAAATAAAAGGGCACAGTACACTGCGAAAATCAGCGTTTCAAAAACTATTTAGATAATATGAGGCTGAGAAATTTTTATATACTTTTTTGTGATATTTCTAAGTTAGCATATGATTTATTTGCTCGTATTAGAATAGAAGATATTTGTAAACAAGTGAAATCGGTACAAGTGAGAGTCAAAGTAACTCATGCTGGAAAGAGAGAAATTACGATTACAAGACTTGAACTCTCAGCGGCAACCAACTCTTGTAACTTCTCTTTCGATTAATGGATTTGCTGAACCACATTTCTAGTCCCACTCAATAACATTTTTCTTCTTTTTAGCAATACAGTCTGTTACAGTTCACAGTTGTCTCACAAATGTTTTACCGTTTCTCACCAATTTTTCACTGCAGCTAGTTCCCGTAATGGTCTTCCGTAGATTTATTCCTATTATTCTTAGGTTCTTTTCTATCTCACCCAACCATTTGGTTGCAGCTCTTCCTTTTTATCGTCTTCCTTCCGAAATTGAAGAGGTTATTTTTTTGTAGGAAATATATCATCTCATCTGGATAGGTGAGTCAGTAAGCGATTGCGAGAAGCTTTTGACCCTTATAAATTTCGTAGCTATAGTCGAATTCTTCTCCAAATATAGTTTTGCACAGTTCCTGAAGTTTTCTTTTAAATTTTCTTATAAATATCAATAAGCGTTCAGAGCCCATTATTCCTTCCCGTATAGGATGATAGGTCTAATCTGGATCTTAAGTAGAATTATTATTGTTTTAATGCTGATGAATTTAAGTTTTAATTGATTTCTAAGGCCATAGAAACATCTATTTGTCATGTCTAACCTCCTTTTAATTTTAAATTTTTGATCATTAGAGCTTGATATCCTTGTGCCTTGGTATTTAAATTGTAGACTTATTGATCTCAAGACAAGCTGTAACAATTTTTTATTTGCTTCATTCGTAAATTTAGCTTTGTTTTCATTAATAAGCAGAGAAAACTCTCATACATTCTTAAATGAAACAAAAGTCTCAATGACAGCTTGTCTGTTTCACCTAATGATAGCAATATAGTCAGCAAAAGCAAGCAATTGGATTGTTCTCGGTAAGACAGTTCAACTAATATTTATCTTAAAGGTGCTTATAGTCTTTTCTAGATTCAAATTAAATAAAAAGCATGAGAAGGAGTCTCTTTGTCTTTTTCTGTATGAGAAAGCTTCCGAGAGATATAATTTTAACTCTGCATTTAACATTCGTAATTCATCAATGTAAGAGTTGTCAATTTCGTTGTTATAGTGAATTCCTTCATGGCTTTGAATAAGTTTTTCTAATCGACACTGTCACAGATATCCCCAAAGATCGGTTGAAAGATTATAGGAAACCATGTCATATTCATTTGTTTTTCTAGAATTTGTCTAATTAAATATATTTGTTGTTTTTCTTTTTTCGAAACCACACATATTGGTCATTGCTAGTGATATTAGATCGACATAAAAGCAATCGTTTGTAATAAATTGTGAAGATTTTATATGCTATATTTAAAAGGGTGATTCCCTCAAAATTACAACAATCCAGTTTGTCTCATTTTTATAAACAGAAAGATAAACCCATCTTTCCACTCGTTGCACATTGCTTCTTGTATCCAGATTCAACAGTTAAGAATATGGATTGCTTTAATTAGTTTAATTTCATTGATGCTTATAAATTCAAATTTAACACTCTGATCCAGTAGATTTAATTTAGTTTTTGATTGTAAACTCAACATTATATAAAGTTAGTGAGTTATGATCTAATCTCTCACGTCTCTTAAGATAGGCAATATATTATATGTATTCTTTTTCTCTACCCACATAAGAATTTTAATTGTATCTTCCATCTCCATACACACTGTCTACCAATAAGTATTTGGACCCCTATTCAAATGACGATATCAGCGGTCCTGAGGTACGTTAAGGCTTCCACCGGTATATATCGTGTAGGAAACAGCATCGGCATTAGTCGCAAGCAAGCTGCCGCCCTGTTCGAAGCTCTCTGATTTCGAGAAAGGCATAATTATCGTGTATTACAAATGTGGCCAATACTTAAGGGACATATCTAGCGATCTGAAGTACCCAAAATCGACAGTGGCCTGTGTGATTAAGAAGTGGAAGATGAGCGTAGATTGTCGAAATGTGTCCCGAGTCGGTGGAGCAACGAAACTGAGAGATAGAGACCGTCGACTGCTGTCCAGTGAAATTCGAAAACACCGCAGCTAACTGATGGTCCTCACCCTCAAGGAGATTCAATAGGTATCCAGGAGTATTGTCTCAGTGAATACCATTCGTAAGGAAGCACATCTGCTTGGTTTTCATTGTCGTGCTGCTGCCCATAAGCCTTTGATCACAAAGTCCAACTGCGTTGCTTGGTTAATGTGGTGCAAAGCACATCGAAAATGGACCGTAGTTCAGTAGAAACAGGTTATTTTTAGCGATGAATCAAGATTCACCCTTTACCGTTCAGATGGCAGGGTCTGGGTCTGGTGTCTGAAGGGAAAACGTCTCCTGCCAGAATGCATTGTGCCAACAGTCAAGTTCATCGGATGTGGAATTATGGTCTGGAGATGTTTCTCCTGGTATGGACTGGAACTCTAGATCCCCATTCATGTTAAGCTCAACGCCGATGCATACAGCACTATTTTGGATGACAATGTGCTTCCTACGTTGTAGCAGTTTTACGGGTTCAACCCCGGTTACTTTCAGGACGACAATGCCAATTGTCATGTTTCGAGGTTAACCAAGGCTTGGTATGGTGCCAATGGAATTCATCGAATAGACTGGCCTGCCTAGAGCCTAGACCTGAACCCAATCGAGAATCTCTGGGACGAGTTGGATCGCCAAATTAAAGGGTTCACTATCCGCCCGAAATCAGTGAAGGAACTTGTATATTTACTCCAAGCCAAGTGGAAGACGATACCACTAGCTGTAATACAAAGAATTGTGGAAAGTATGCCCCAGAGGGTTCAAGCTGTAATTGTTTCTCGTGGAGGCTCTTCCAAATCTTTTGATTTGAATAAATTTCGTTTTTTTATCACAGGTATCCAAATATTTATTTGTAGACAGTGTATATATATTTAATTTATCCATTTTCCTTTTTGCAGGCTATAACTCTAGGACTGAAATGAAATCAGCTCTTATGCTACTAGTTGCTAAAATTTCTAGCTTTATTTACTGTCTCAAAACGTTCATTATTTAAGTAGACATCATAAAAGCATGTTCGTTTTTTTTTCTTATGTGTTTCTTCTCTTAAATCTTAATCCCTTTCATTTTCATCTCTGGTGTGAAGTTTCTGAATCATCAGAGCATATGCCTATTCTTCCTTTCAATTATCAGATGACATTCTTTATCAAAACATTGATTTAACAGCTGTCTTTACTTGAATCAAAGGAAATGAACTGTGGAGTACTTTTATCCATAACAGAGTAAATGAATTCAAGGAAAGGACTTATGCTGATTTCTGGAGATTAGTTCCTGGATCTATGAAGCTTTTTTTATTTGCCTAACAGATATTATTCTATTGATTAACCACTGAGATTAAAATGGTGAGAGAAGAAAAACTGGCTGCACTTATATCGAGAAATATGTCCTTAATTTTAAAATAACATTCATAAAAAAAGAATTGGGAACAGAAGAAAAGTACAGCATCTCTAGTGATGGATTTTGATGTAACATGACTGTTGGATTCATATATTTCTTGCAACAAAAATATTATGCCCACTGTGGTATAGATAAAATATTTTATTATTGCTAAAATCACACACACACACAGAGAGAAAGAAAATCTTTTTTCTAAATATTAAATATTAAAAAAATAAATTAAAGAAACCTGAAAAAACTATTGCTTATTTAATGTAATAAAAATCCTTCAGGAATTTTAAATGTACGTCTCAAGTTTAAAAAAAAAATCCGATGAAAAATGGATTAATAATTTTACAATGTATAAAAAAGATGATATAATATCGAGTTTAGAACTTCAACTATTTACCTGGATGTCACCATTGAGGTCTTAATTTGCAAATGAATGAATGAAGAAACACCAAATTTGAATGATATGCTCACAAAAGAAATATGTATTGAATGCAATTTTACATAAGACTTAGCTTGAATGCGATGACCAGACACGGAGTAAGCTGTCATCCAGTACTCTTACAGACCTTGAAGGAGAAGTTAAAGCAGCAACATGTCTATCAAGATAGTCCCAGAGGTACTCTATGAAATTCAATTTTGAAGAACGAGATTCACTCCATTCGTTCCAAACCAAGACCAGCAAGATATTCCTTAACAACAACAGCTCGATAAGATCGTTATTCGATGAGAGGATTAACATCCCTCAGAGTGAATTGCACCAGCATATGGAAGGATAAATTATGGATCAAGGACGTCCTCCCAATGTCTGACACCAATCACCGTTACTCCTTGGGACATATGCAGGTCAGTTTGTCTACATAGTGAGATCCCTGTACAAACCATTATTCCACCACCCCTGTAGCTATGTCTTTCCACACTATTGGATTGATGATATCTGGAGCTTTGTTTCATTCAGATCAGCCACGCTCTAAATCGCACTCCCATGTGTATTCTGTGCTTGTAGATTCCCAATTCCATAACCAGAAAATAGATTTTAAAACTATAACTTTTTTTTTTAGTAATTCGAAAGGATTTTGCTAGTTATGTGATTCTGAATATCAACTTAATCATGCAGATTTATATTTTTATTTGTTGCCTCTTCTACTGCATTTGGACTAGTCGTTACTGCCTACAGAAACACTTTTCATTTGTTTTCAGCGTTTGTATAAAGTGTTAAGCATCTCTGTTGTAGAGTAGCATTTTCTGTTAAAATATATATATATGTATATATTAGATCTACCGGAAAGTTCTGTCTGCTTTCAGAATGAAACAAAAGAATAAATTTTTCATACCTTGAATAAACTTTTTGAATAATATAGTTATCATCATTATTTGTGACTTTCTTCCATCATCATGAGAATTTGTATATCCCATATTTAAAAAATGTTTTATCTCTAGCAGTCAAAAAATGAAATAGTGCTTGTCTGATATCTTCTTCTTTCTTAAATTCTTAAATTTTGTAAGGAAAGTGACAATCTGAAGGTGCTAGGTATAGAGAATATGGTGGACGTTTCAGAATTTTCCAGCCTATTTCTGCGACTTTCAGGTGAGTCCCCAAACCAGCGTGTGGCCTGGCATTGCCATGAAGAAGTATGATGTATTTCCTATTGAACATCACCGGTCTCTTTTCTTGAAGTGCTGATTTTAGCTTTTAATACGTCTCAAAATTTACCCTTTCATTTGGTTTCAAGAGCTCAAAATGTATTGAGCCTCTGATGTTCCACCATATATATAACATCTTCTTGCTCAAGCTCAACTTCGGCTTAGAGGCAAAGAGGGCAGGTTAATTGTCTTCACAATATGTTCTTTTCTTGATAATGTTTTTATAGAAAATCCTCTTTTCATCTCCAGTTAATATCCGGTCCAAGAAAAGATTGATTTTATTGAGTGCAAACAGAGATGAGCATATGATGATGATTTGATCATTCAAATTCTTCTCAATTATTTTGTGAAGCACTATTTTATTTTGTTACAACTTTGTAATTTTTGATTTTTTGATTAGATCTCGAATACTTCCACACAAACTACAGCTTCTGAATATGGTCTGAAATAGTTTGTTGAACTGAATCAAGAGCTTTTCCGTAAAAACATGATGCACATTCTTGATGAAGTTGATTGTAAACCGATGATTCACTGATCTTGTTAAATAGTAAAATGTGTCTCTCACTCACAGTGGTAAAAGGAATAGATTAGTTTTTTTACTGTAAAATATGTTATTTTAAGAGTGCAATTCAAAAGTTACAGCGAAATAAAATAATATATTAAAATAATATTAAATAAATTAAAATACGCTTAATGGCGTTATCCTTGACGCTTCAATAATATTAGAACCACCGATATATATATATATATATATATATATATATATATATATATATATATACTGGTATTTGATAAAGCAATACAGCAATTGTTAGCGAAAGGAAATAAAGCTTCTAATTTTTTTTGAAAACGAGAGTTAGAGTTTTATTATTTAAGCTGTATTCTTACTTGTTTCTATTTTAGAAACTTCTTCTTTGAGTATTTTTGAGGTCTGCCTCAAAAAATATCTTTATTATTTAAAATGTGTATTTATTTTATTTCGTTTAGTTCAATCACACCTAAATTTTATTTTTACTTTATCTTTTCATATTCATAAATAATAATGATTATTCTAATATATGCTTTAATTATTAATGAACAAATTTGTGGTTATTTATATATCATCAGGCATATTAATATTACATAAACACGATGAGTTTTCCCTTGTTGACAACAAAAACACCTTAAAAAACAATGTGACATTTGTGAAAACATTTATGACCACGTTTAATGTATTATTTGGCAATAAATTATGTACTTTTTTTACTATTTGGGCCAAACTCTTCATCAAATGTTTTGCTATGCTCGCTTAAAAGTTCATGCGAAATCTCTATTTTTGTTCATCAAACTAAACGAATTACAACTTTCACTTTCATAATTACGTATATGAAAATCGTAAATATTCAGATTATTTTCATACATCGAATTTCCTTTTAAATGCTGAGGATTTGAAGATATTTAAATGTTGGCTCCGATGACAGAATAGAAACATTAATAACAAACTACGCCACTTTCTCTTCATTGCTATTAACAAGTCGATGACTTCTTCTGAACCACTGGGTGGAACACTTTTCAAGTGATTGAAATTTGAGATATTATCAAAGAGTTTTATCAGAACACGATGGAGAATGGTGAAAGAAAGAAAGCTGCTTCCCTGTTGGCTGTGAGGGGCTGAGCTTGACAGCAATAACTAATCACCATTTTATTCGAGCTTGCATACAAATGTAGCAAAACAGGGTTTCTAATTCATCTATTGATCCTATACCAGACAATTTACAATATAACAAATGTTTCTTGGTGGCGGGAAATATTTCTGTCTGGGAGAAGTGTTTTTGCATTTACTTGTTAATTTCTAAATACATTGACTCTGATTGATTGTTGTAATTATTAGCTACTAATAAATCGATGCGAAATGTTCCCACTTTATCCTAAAAGCAGTAAAACGTGAGTAGAATTATTATAAGTAAAGAGTAGCATGCAAATGAAAAATTAAATTTTTTAATTGAAAAATACTCACGATAAGAAATTTATTTGACACATTCGATTTTATAAATTTTTCTGTAATCACGCTCATTAAATATTTCATTCTAAACAATTCATCTTATTAAAAGATAATCTTTAAGTTATGAAAAGAATCCATTTAATAAAATATATGAAATGAACAAAGTATATACGGCCCAAAAAATTTGCGTTATTTTATAATTAGAAGACAGCATGCATCACAATAAAATTTTATTTGAGGAAAGCTGAAAATTATTTTTTTAATAGTTGTATCCGATTTAGATGTTATGTTTATTTGGCGACTTATGATGTGGGATAAATATTGAAAGTATTATAAAGTCTAAATTGTAACATCAGTAAATTCAGAGTTGTTTGCATAGATTCCTGTTTGTTGGAGTGCCATCACTACCGCCTGACGAACAGTATTGTATTGATATAATCTGAATTTTCTTGAATGGATTTTACTATTTTTTTTTAATATTACGAATGAGATAACAGTTTTTTTTACTATGTTTGGATCCATTTGTATAAATATAAATGTCTATAGATACTTGTTTTGATGGGAAAATGAATAATATCTTAAAGTGCATATTATAAACCTCTATATTTTTAATCCATGTTGAAGGCTTAGTATCATTTTTATGAATAAGAGTTTCGTATTTTTCTTGTCGAATATTACCTCATATTGTCAAGTCCATATATGGTTAGAGAACGCTAGTTTTAAGATTAAGCGTTTCTGCCATTCCAGCCAATGGGGGTAAACTAGTTAGAATTGAGGTGAACTCGACTATATTAGTAGTCTTTAAGATCACGTTATAGGTTTTAATTGTTGTAAAGAATTAAATTGTTGTAAAGAATTTTAAAATCTACCGCATAAATTGCCTTACGTGAGGATTTTTCATAGAATGTGGGTCATATTCATGTGTCTCAATAGAGCAAACCCAGAAAATTCCTAAGCCCCTTCCCAGACTGAAGTGCAAGCAGAAGGTAAAAGTGCAATATCCATTTCCTATTGTAGAAAAGTAGCTGGAATCGAATTCGTGCCCTTATGCTCCGAATAGTGCTGTCCTAGTACTAGGACACAATACTCCTGTGATGATACAGTTTTTGAAACCAAGGAATGGACATCCTAACTGCTGAAGTACGTTATAGGGTATTTTAGCATCCACCGAGTAAATTGCCTTTCAAAATGCCTAAAGATAGTGGGCTCTATTCCCGTATAGCAAAGAAAAAAATTGAAAATTTTTAAGAACACACTGCTGTAGATTTGCAAACAGAGGGAAAAAGCACAACATCCATCTCTCATTGTTCATCAGTGGCTGGGATCCAGCCCGTGACCTTATGCTCCGAAGACCGCTGTCTCACTTCTAGGCCACGATGAGTCCTCATGTTGATATAATCTTAATCATCTAGAGATTAGTAATAAAAGGCACCTTTGTAGACTCTAAAAGTTTCAATTTTCGAAGTGTACAGAGGTAATACCACCCTGAACAGCCAACCATTAGGCAATTTTCCCACTATTGATATGTAATTTTGTCTTTTGAAACTCATTACTGGCAGACTATCGAAAGTATCTTTTGACTATTTACATTGTTTTAACTTTTTGATTTCTGATATGAGGAAGGAGCCACTTGTCAATAATTATTCAAATATTTTAGCATGCATAATTGATCCTTGAGGCTGTCTTTTCACGTGTAAAATTTCAATGATGTCTGACCGGTGCTGTTGTAAAGCGATATTTGAATGCAATGAATGTTTTAGGTAACGTGGTACGTAAAGAAAATCATTCTTATATTTCGAAAGAAAAGCCATCTGAATTATGTTACATACAAAATTTTGTCTGTAGATTAGTCATTATTTTGGGAGTTTCCACCATCTTGGAATCTTGTGGAACACTATAGAACCAGTAATGAAATAACAAAATTCTCAAATATGTTCTTGTCGTTGGTTATTAGCTGTTGTTGCACTAGCAAGCTTCCCTGTACCTATCCCTTAACTGTGCTCTACCAGCGTTGGTTTTTAGTACTATCTTGTAGATATATATTGTATATATTTAAAGCTATAATGGGTTAAAAAATGATAAATAATTTGTAATAACTCTTAATAATAATTTGTAATATAAATAATTTATAATAAGAATAAATGGTTGTTCTTACTATACGAGACAATTATTAAACCTTTTCTCCCCCCCCCCAAAAAAAAAAACATTGTTTTCCTCTATTTGTTAGAATTATGTTTTTGTTTTATTTTCCTACAGTGTTATATATTAAGCTAGCTTATTATTTAATGTTTTCTTATTTATTTTTTCTGCATGCAAGAACAATTTTGTTTTAACTATTACTCAGGTTTTAGATTTTTTTTTACTGTCCTGCAGACATTTTTTCGCTTGTCTCTCTATCTGGAGGGTAAGACATTTTCAAATATAAATAAACTTAAGATAAGCAGCCAACTTACCCGCCAACATTTTAAGGGGTTTGTAACTTTATTTTAAAAGAAGTGTAAAGATTCGATTTAATATTAAAAGATTCGATACACTTAGTTACAAAAATAAGATTTTATTTACTAGTAAGAATCTCTTATCGGCATTGATCTAGCGCAATTTCTACCATGAAGTGTCGGATTTTATTTATTTGTGGAAGATAATATTGAGTCACGGATAGTTTGTCATCTAATAAGAACTTTATTCATTCAGCATTAAACATTTGGTATATGAAAATAGAGCTTATTTTTTCTAATTAAAGCCATCCAAGTGCCCGCCGTTGGAAACAAATATTCTAATTAAAGCTATAATAACCTGATGTAAAAAGATATCTTGAAAGATCTCTTTTTATGTCTAGAAACATTCCTTATCTAGATGAGTTGGTTTGATATCTAAACCTCAATAGGTACGACTTCAATAGATAGAAAACAGCAGGAAACCTGTTACCTAAATAAATGCTGTAATAATCTAATCAAGATGATTGTGTATATGGAAATGACGATCTATAGTTTATTGTGCCATGAAACTATTATACTTTGGGAATGAGTACTCTATTTTAAATGTCGATTTCGTCTCTTTCCTATGGTTCAAAAGTGGTTGTTTATACTAGTCTAAGCATATTGGTCAGCAAAACCTGAAAACTTAAAATGTATCGCTGAAAGTTAATATAACCTAATGAAATATACTGTTGCTTATTTTATTTCCTTTATTAATAACTGTTCAACTGTCGCTGCACTAATTAACAAAGGTTACAACTGAACAACTGTTACTTGTTCATAAATAAAATGATGCAGTATGAATTTACTAGTGACCTAAAAATAATTTGATTAATTGTATATTGTCAAGAAAAACGTTTTTCTTAAATTATAGGAAATATTTTGTAAATGCATATTGAAGTATTGGATGTAATCGCATTCTTTTTCTGACAGGGGTGATGTGCGTTGTGGTGGGAGGAACAGTGGCCATCATCGACCTTCTCTTCCCCAACAAGTTCTCAACTATTCTTGAGGTGGACTACGACATGCCACATAGGTGAGTGTTTCCCCTTTTCCATATTCATTTCGAATTCGTCTTAAACTAAAAAATTTCATTGTTACTATCTGAGATGTTACGAAATATTTATTTCTTTTACTGAAGATGACTGCACCTCTACTGTGTTCTTAATGATAATTTCCGTAGTGAAAATTGTAAAATCTATAAGGATCTCATAGATCTATAAGCACTTTCAGCACTATAGCTGATATCATACATGCATACACTATTGTTTTTTTTTAACATCATGTGTGTGTAATAAATCATTTTTTGTTATTAGAAGTACATCATAGAAATAAAGATATATATTTATATAAATTCACATTAAGCAGGCAGAATACAAAGTAAAGTATAATATTCGAAAGTTTGTTAAATCAAATTAAAATGCAAAAAGAATATCCTTGCCAATTTAAACTAACCATAAAGTGATTGTTTCGCCTTGTCTTTTATAATTTGCTTTTTCTTCTGTTCTATTGTCAAAGCGCTTATGGCTTCAGTCAATGGAAGACAGCTTCTCAAACCAATGGTTTGTTCTTTACATATGAAATCAGTTTGTTAAAACAAAATGAACTTCAACAATACTTTTAACTTCGATTCTCAAAGAGTTCAAGCCGCAGAATCGCGCTCGATGCCATATTTTTCGCGTACTTGGAACAACCAAGTTTTTATGCACAAAATTTTCTTCAAAATCTTTTAGAATTCAAATCGAACGAGTCATCAGGCAAAAATGATGCAATGTTTTCAAAGTTATTCTGCTAAGGTTAAACGACTTGAACCAACATGTGGCCATTGGAAATCTCTTGAACCCATAAGTTATTTCTGTCTCATAACACAATCAATGCTCTCCAAATGCATTCATTTGAACAATTTTGAATCGAATGAGCTGGACCATCCGATTTTTCACTCAAATTGAACAATTGAATTGTTCCGAAGCATATGAACGAGGGTCAAATGGCTTGTGTCATCGTGGAAGTTTCCAAATCGACGTTAGAGAGAATGTCGAACCATGATTGTAGCATTTCAGACAAATCGATGTTTGAATGGATCTCGATTCAATGGATAGTTTCGATGTCAGTGATAAGCTATTTTTTAAAGAGAATTTGAGAAGTTATAACGGATTTCAAGAAAACATGAAATGACACATGGAATGTTGGTGAGTCAGAGACCAGGCAAAAAATCTGGAATCGATTAAAGACATAGATATGATGTGAGGTGAAAATATGATGTGAGAGGATGATCGGTTAAAGACATGTATATGATGGAGATTTCAAGAAATTTGGGAAGATTTTAAAATTTGACTTCTCGACATTAATTAAAAGAGAAAAATTTCATCATTTTGAAAACTTTTATAAACGATAAAAAGTGATTTTCCATGATATTTATGGTTAATACTAAGAAAATATATATATTTGGCAATCTAACCAGTGCAAAAGTAGCTAAAATTAGAAGTGGCAAGAATATAAGAAAAATAAGTTACAATTTGTGAAAATCAAAAACAAAAGTAAGACAAAAATTACACATCAAAGTTTAAGAAATTAAAAAAAGCATAGAGTAAATTATACGAAGATATTTAGACCTTTGTCTTTCTTGCATATAAGTAAAGAGTGTTTATCTAATTTGCATAGCTGACCATCTCCTTCCTGATGAAGATGTGGTCCCTATGCTTTTAAATTTCTTTATCCTTGAGTTGCAGTTTGATATCGTATTTATGTTATTAATTTTCAAATTGTTTTTCATACTTTTTTTTATATACTTACATACATACACTTTAAGTGATAATCAGAAATTACCTAGCATTCTTTATCTTGAATATAGTAAGTTAATCCTTATATTTCATCAAGTAAGCAATTTCAACATCACGTGAGTACACTTCACAGACATCATATACAAATAAAGGAAGAAAAATTGGAGCTTTCCTTACGATTAATTGAGAAATGTTTTCTTCCATTATTAGTTAACGAGGAGAATAGTATGCATTCGAAATGAGTCTCAACAGTTAATTTTATAATGTTCCATAATTAATGTTGCCATAATCATCAGAAATGTCGCTGTGTCTTGAAGTGTGTTGTATGAAACAACCACCTGACATCCTTGTTCTGAGAATGCAGCGGATTTTGGTGTCACCATGGATATACAAGTTAGTAACAAGAATTTACTTCATTTTCATGGTCGTGCTACATCCAGTAAACCATTAATCATAGGCAACAATGGCTGGAGACGTTCATAATATTACAAAGAATAGCCTAATTGGATTTGGGAAAAGTGGGGGTATAGTGGTAAATCACACTACATGATATGGTACTCTTAAATTACATGATGATTTATATTTGAGGGTTTTCAGTTTAACCAATTGCCAATAATCTTAATCAATGTGATCTGTTTGCATATGAATGGTCATAGTAGTCTGGTGGAGAATGGGGTTGTTTCTCTTATGTGAAGAGTAGCAGGTTTGGTGCCTGACTCAACTGAACTCTGTCTATACAATTTAAAATTTTCATGGCATCCAATATCTCTGCATTAATTTGGTAAAGATGTTTGCAGGGAAATATATATTAGGCGTTGACCTCGTCACTTGACCATGGTTCAAAGTGAAATTTTAACCCTTCAATCAACAAAAATAGCAGCCAGAAAAGTATCAGAGAAACCTAACCTAATAACCTGCATTTTGGGTCAATAGCTTGTATAATCCTATCGTTTTTCAAATTCCTAGAAATGAAGAATGGATGCAACGTGATTAGAGTCATATGCTTTTCATTGACAAGATTCGAAATGAAATGTGACACCTGTGATGAGTGCTTAAAATCAGGGAAGAGGACACTCAAAATATCCTTACATTCATTCACGAGAGATTACAGAACAAATGATGATGTTCATGATGTAGTCTTCACAGTACAAGTAAACGTAAACTTCAATAGAATTTGAAAGGGCTATTTTATAAAATTTATTACTTTTTAATTGCTATAAAAAACTAAATTCATATAATTGTGTTTTTTTTTTCATTTCCTATAAAATGTAGTAAATTGCATTGCGTAATATGGGAAACCCGGGCTTAGCTATTTTTTAAAGTAAGTGTTTTTTAACTACGTATTCAGTATGCATAAAATTTTTCTCCAGTAAATTGCACTTGTGAATGCAAAAGAAAGCTAAAATCATATTAGAGCTTTCTAACTCTAATATGATTTCAGCTTTCTTTTGCAGCAACAATCTAAATGAGTAATCAAAAAATGTAATAATAATGGCATCAATTTTTCCTAAACAATTAAGTCCAAAATTATTCCATAATACTTAAAATATGGATATTTTAGATATTTTTTACTTCTTACATATTACTGTCTGATTTCTGTTTTGTACAGGTATATTACATCGGTAGCGAAGCAGCAACCTCCACCAGTGAAGAAGGAAGGATTCGAAAATGGAGGATTCGAGCAGGAGGACGAGAAATACAGCACCATCATCGATGGCAAGAGAGCGGTCAGTCTTCGCAATTTCGGCAAGTTCGCACAGAAAGAACAAGCATACAACAAGTGAGTATCGCGAAAGGGGATGAATCGCTAACATTCAAAATCAAAAATATGATTGTGACAACAGTAGCTTAGTGAGCAAAGGCTTCTCTTTCATGCCCGTAAGGTGAAAAGATTAATGCAAAACCCATTCAAAAATAATGTTCTGCAAAATTTTAACTGGTTGGTTTACTTCTTGGCGATTTTCTTTCATTTGAAAGCTAATTTAATTAAAACTGACAATTTGAACTAGACTATCCCTACAAACAACACAACCCGAGATTTGAAACAAACGAGAACTGTTGGCTTACAACTGAATATTAACCATTCAGCTATCAACTAGACTACAATAACTGAAAGTATTAAAATTGTCTTAGATCTACTGTTCTTTTACTAATTAGAAAAAGAATGTTCAAGCTCAGTATGTATTGATGTACTGGATTTCAAAAGTTAAGATAGAACATGTTTTTCGAATCTCACCATAAAAAATATTAACAGTAAAATTTATAATATATATAAATGAAAAACAAACTTATATAAATTTATGCAAAAAAACGCTAGCAGCCACTTTTTCTGCTTTCGTATTTGCGCGTGTAACTTCTGTTGATTTTCCTCTTTTGTTAGTAGATTCATTTGTCAATAATACCTAAGAAAACCGTTTGTCTGATTCGCAAAGGTGATGGGCGGCCAATTGGATGGAAATACGAATGCCACAGGTGCTATGCGCTTTAAATTCAATTTCGATTGACAAATAATAAACTAATAAAAATTTAATATTTTATAGGAGATATGTGCGGGCTGCACAGGTGCTCCGTCTGTAAAAATGACATACTGTGTCTATTGGCGCTTTAAATTGTCTCACTGCATAATCAACTATTTCTGGAATCAATATCAAGATTCACAGAAACAAACAAGCTTCTGTGTCCAGAAGACATGTTTCAGACCGACCACGAGCTACAATACCTGCAGGAGACCGTTTTATAACAATTTGGACTCAAAAGAGAAGAAGCATTTTTGTGCTGCAACTCGTTGCAGACCATTCTAGCATCAGGGAGAAGAATATTTGCTTGTACAACGCGAAGGTGTTTTCATCCTGTTGATCTCTATGAAAGGAGACTTGTTGTGTATCTCCCTTTTAATTGGAAGACAAAGTAGGGCCCGCTTATCTTGGGCAAGAGAATACGTTTCTTAGACCAGACAGTGATGGCTTCTGTATTTTTACAGACAAGTCCAGATTTACATGGGAGAGCGATTTAGGACGTGTGCTGATCTGAATGGAACAAAGTATCATATACCATCAATTCAGCAGTGGGGAAAGGCACAATTATCGCGGCGGTGGTTTGAGCAGGAATTTCACTCGATGGTCACACTGAATAAAATGTGCCCCAGAAAGGAACTGAGACTAGTGAAATTAGGCATTCGGATGAAATCCTGATCCATATGCCGATACAATTGGCAGTAATTTCATTCTAATGAATGATGACACATGACCTTTTCAAGTTGTCGTTTTTGAGAAACGACTTGATGGTCTTGGTTTGGAACCAATAGAATGGCCAGCTCATTCTTCAGAACTGAATTCCATAGAGCATCTTAGAGACATTCTTGATAGACAGGTTGCTGCTTTAAGTCCTCCTTAAAGGTCTGTAGGAGAGCTAGAAGACAGCTTACTCGGTGTCTGGTCTTCGCTTTCCATTTCCCTAACCTCCAATCAATTTTCCATCGATTTCCCTAACCAGCCTCGACTTTCGATGCGGTCATTTAATTGACCACATGGAAAGTCGATACCACCTATGCATCAAATCTAGAGGTTGGCATATCCCTTACTAAAATTCCTTTTTATTTTGATGACATTTTAGCTCATAAAAATGTGATTTTTCTTTTTTCCAAAAATGGGTTTTTCCAGCGAAATCACTTTATTTTGTTGTAATTCAATTATGCATTTTTTCATATGAAAACTTCTATGTTGAAGTCAATAAAATAGTCTCTTTTGTGCACATGTTATCCAAATTTTCTGTTCCCGCATTCATTCATTTGCAAATTAGACGCAAAGAAACCGATTGTTCCTTAACTTTTTGAGGAAAATGTTTTTACAGACTCGTTTTGATGGTAAAATGAATTATATTTAGAGAGTCGTGGTGTACTGTAACGGAAAAGCATTGTTCTCGAATTTTAAAAGTAATGGGTTCGATATTTGACCCAGCCGAAGATTGTCATTTTCTAAATTCCTATGGAGCTCCAGTGGCTCAGACGTTTGACACCACTTCCCATTAATATCTCCAAAATAAAGCATCATTTACCAAGGGCAGTAATTGGGAAAGTGACCTTATTTTTCTCTCATAAGTTTGCAAAAGCTCCGTGGATTAAGAACGTGTCCATGTTAATCTGTAGGACGTGTGTGGGTAGGACGACTAAGGTGGGAATTCAACACAGATTATATTGTGTTAAATATTAAAAATCATTAATCCTTCATCTACTAGCTTATGAAAATTACCCATTAATCCACGAACAGTTGAACTGAAGGCCAGAACGCTAATCAATCGGCTACCAATTAAGAGGTAAGTAAGAGTATTTAGAAAAATTGTGTGTTTTTCTTAGAGTTATAAATCTTTAATTGTGTTTTTTATGAGTAAAAAACATATCCGTTTTTGAAATTCACAACCACACATGATTGTAGATGACATGATATGTAAAAAATGGTGTCATCACATCATGCATGAAATTACCAGGTGTCTGCCATTCATTAAGCTCAAGTGGATAATCTGAATCATTACCCAATCAAATTCTTTCTCAGAAATTGAAGATATTGTTTAACATCCACAATGAATAGCTTAAGAGCTGAAAGATTTACTATCATTAACACAAATGACTAAACATCATTTGCGTTAGTGACATTTAATCTTTTCACAACTTCTACAGCGCTTTCCTTTCTACAATTATTTCCAATAAATAGTGGGAAATATTTGCATATTTCAAGATCGAGAATTCATATGCTCCCAAAACTGGGGAAATTGTATGTAGAAAGAAGTAACAACATCCATTTTCTTTTTGTACACTAGTGATTGGAAATGGAAATTTCTACTCCGAAGAGAAAAATCCTACCGCCAAGTCATTGCCAATTTGGTACAAGATTTTCTTCTGATATCAGAGTCAGACAATTACCAAGTACAAGACTTGGATTCATACTAAACCAGATTAAAAAAGTTTGTTTTATATACAGATAAATGCCTAAATTCTATTGTTCATTGTGTTAGTGATATTAAGTTTTTTAGACTTCTTAATTATATTCTAAATTTTCTACTCGTTTTATGAATAATTTTTTATTATATTTGCTACTTTACTTTCGGATGGACATCTACGTGTATTTTAAGAACGTTGATTGCTAAAATTATTATTAGTGAAATAAACATAATAAATATAAAAAAACTCACCTCACAAGCACCGCAGTCTGATTTCAGACTGTACTTTGGAACCTTAACCTAAATTATTGGATTTAAATCGTGGAATATTAATCTAAATTCTAGAAATTTTCTAGAAACTATACAATTTCAGTTGCTTTCTAAATATAAATAAATATAAGAAAAATTGAATTATAACTTAAGTTTCCAAAATTTTCAAAATGACTCTTCGTAAGTTTTTTAGAAAAATAATGTTTTTACAGACTCCTATGCTATCTCATTGGTAATGATTCTGTAAACGGGGGAACAACATTTTTAATGATCAAGATAATTTATATTTAAAATTTTTTTTTAGTGGCCACACGTAAAGTAACCCTTATTAATAATTTACAAAACTTTATTAATTTACAAAACTTAATGAAAATTTGCATTAAAATTTTTTTAATGCAAAATAAAAATAAACAAGAAAAGAACAGGAAAACGAATTTACTTGAAGTTTTTAATGAGAAATTCCGCATTGTTTTTATTTTTTTATACAAGCTGGTCAATATCAGCTGTAATTTATGAGGTAGCTACACATACGCAACTTTTTAATTGTGCATCACTCAGTCTTGATCCATGGTCATTTTTTGCTGTCAATACCACGTAAAAATATAGCCAATTGCGCTGTATCGCTAATATTGCAACTCTCATCAAGTGCCAAAGAACAGTATTCGAATTTTGCTATGCGTTCAGGAAACATTTTTACTATGTTCTCGGGCAAATCTTCAATTCTCCTTGCATTGGTGAATATTAATAATCTAATGTTTGAAATAATGCTTATTTTATCAGGAAATGCTATTTCTACAACAGCAATCAGACATTCTTTTATCATCTCTCCATCCACAAAGGGTTCCTTCCCTCCCCCCCCAATATTTGACTAACAACAAAACTAGCTTTTACTGCTGTATTTGATAAAATAGCTTGATTTTTGAAAATTGTTTGTTATTTTCCTAAGTTTCTCTCTATTTGACTAAGCTTATCTATCCGGAGTTGTCCTGTTATGTTTTCATATTGCTGTTCATGATTTGTATCACAATGCCTTTTTTATGTTATATTCTTTTAATGTCGACACAGTCTCTGAACATATTAAGCATATAGATTTATCTTTCACAGTTGTAAAAAAATATTTAAAATTCCACTTTGCTTTAAAATGCCTGAGCTTATTCGCAACCTTCTGTTTTTTTGTTTGCTTTTCCGACGTGCTATAATGGATTAAATATTTGAAAGTTAAAAAATATTTGTAGGAAAACACTAATATTACTTTTTTGACAATAATATTGCACTCGCGCCTTTCAAGAAACACAAGAATTGCTAGTTTACAATTTCCAGTCTGACTGATTATGTGACACAAACAAGCAAAGACGCGGCGGTTAGTATTGCATGTTTGAACGAGTCACCGACAAGTGAGTAACTAGTTATAAAAAATTATTTCGGTTTAGTATGTATTACTATTTTATTATAATTAATTTTATTATAGTATATTGATGGGAGAAAGACGATAAAATTAAGGCCCAGTGTTGCTCATCCCTGCTGCAATAAATTAATAAATAATTAAAACCAATGTTATAAATTGATATAATACACCTTTTTTTTTTATCTTTTAGAAGAATCAACAATTTCACCTGCGACACATACCGACCTTCTAAGGATGTTAACATAGACATTTCAGCTGCTGCTCTCTGGTGAGCAATCATCGAGACTTGTTACTGACTTAATTATCGTCTCAATCCTGCTCCACAATCCTAACCACTCTTCGTGAGAAGAGCGAACTTCTCCTGCTCCATACCTCAATAATCACACCGTCCACTTTCCACTGTACTGGTGGAAAAAAGGACCTGGTGTATGTACAGTGTGGAACTGGAAATGTGGAAAACAATCGTTGCCATTCCTGAAATTTGTGATATCTTGTGTACCTGTCGCCATATTTTAGTGTTATCACTCGGTTGATCTCGAGTTCAATCGTATCAAGAGAAAAGGAATCACAAGCCACGTGGATGATAACTTGTGCTTCGAAACCAGTACCAAAGTACCAATAACCAGTACTTCGAGGGGCTTACTGAATAAAATTCATGCAAGTTATCGTGCTCATAAACATTGTGAAGCAGCAGAATGTTATTTTACGTTTAAATCAATATTTCTGCCATTTTATCCTATTCGAACACCATTATTATATCGTATCGATACAATAAGACTGAGATCCTAAAATATTCTTTTCTTATTTAATATGGAAAAAAAAAGATGTGTGCTTTTAATATTCTATCTATTACAGTTTCTGGAACTCTTTTAACGTCCACATAAAGAATGTTAAAAGAGTTTTATAATAGAATATTTTTCAAATATTCCAGCGTAAGGTTATAAGAAAAACAGTCGATATGGGTGCAATCTTCGATTTTGAGCCACCAGGACATAAAATTGGGGCTTAATTTAATTATATTAATGAGTGATAATTGTATCTATATTTATTGCACGTCGTGCAGTGTTTTGAATATATTTGTATAATAAATGTTTTATCAAAACGTGTGTCACTTTACTTATACATATAAAAATTATTTTGCGCCCCATTTTCTTAGTGACTGCATCAACATTGCCAAATTTATTGTCATCCAAAAAAACTAAGATTGTCAAATTCACACTTTAATCATATATTTTAAGTACTTTTTTGTTTTTTTGCAGAGTTAGATATCTGGGAGAAAAAACATAAAAGTTATCGCGAAAATACTTACAATAGAGATAAAATGTAAAAAAAATACATGAAATAAATTTACTTTTACTTAATGATTAATAAGTATTTATTTTTTAATAGCGGTATCGAAATACAAAATCTCCAAGAATAAATAAAATAACGAATCCCACTAAGATATTCAACAAAATTTTCATTCCAATTGCTCATTGAAGAGTTAACCCCATTGACAAATTTACTTGTTTTTGATTGGTGGATAAAATTGTACATTCAGCATTATTGGTGAAAACGATTATTTGTTTAACTCTCTGACCAATTATAAGTAAAATAAAGTGACGTACAAATGATCTCAATTGTAACAAAAGAAACAACCACTTTAAGGTTAAAAACATTTAAATCGTCCTTGCCGATTTAAACTAAACATAAAGTGAATGTTAAGATTTATTAATTAATTGACTAAACAATCAAATATTAATATTTAATGGGCTTTACATGCTACATGAAATAAATTTATCTTTGCTTAATGATTAATAAGTATTTATTTTTGAATAGCGATATCAAGAGAGACAAATCTCCAATAACATATAAAATAACCAATCCCACTAAGATATTGGCCAAAAATATTTTTCCAATTGCCCACTGAAGAGCCAATCCCACTGACAAATTTACTTGTTTTTGATTGGTGGATAAAATTGTACATTCAGCATTGTTGGTGAAAATGATTATTTGCTTAACTCACAGACCAATTGAAAGTAAAATAAAGTGACATACACATGATCCCATCTGTAACGAAAGAAACAACCATTTTATAGTTAAAAAAGTTACAGATATTTAAAAATTCAGCATTTAAGATATAATAATATTCTTTGATGCTGAATTTTGAGACCAAAAAAAATTTTGGTCTCAAAACTAACATTGACTTTAAAATATAAAATGGAGAAATTATTCACAAAATCTTTGAAAAAATAGCCCTTCTGCATTGTTTTCGTTAAATGAATTCATTAATTAAAAATCTAACTGGTTTTAGCAAAGCCGGGAAGGCATTTATTTTGCCATTAAAGCCAATAATTTGAATAGGAAAACCGGTTCGTAGATTCTTGAAATTATATACGTGGTTAGCGTGGAAATGTTCATTATACTGGCTTTTTTTAACTATTTACTATCTACGGGAAATATTTCAATAAAATTAACTTTGCAAACATTATTGTGGTATAAAAAATGATTAATCGACAAGAAATTCATATCAACCATTACAGATTTTAGGAAAATATTTGGTGATGAATGTGGTCTAGACAATAGAAAATTACCAGAGTTTGTGTTATATTTAGGAAATTTAAGTATTAAATGTAATCTCTTAATGTTGACAAAAAAGCATTTTTAACGTATGTTTCTGTCACGTCAACTCTGAAAGATAACGTATGTTTCTGTCACGAGATATCATTCCATGAGATATCGGAATGGTGAAATACCCATTCTTTGGAAATATTATATGCCTTCTTTTCCATCATTAAAAAGTTAGCAATTTTTTTAATAATTTATAAAAGAAATTATAACATCAGATGGTTAATGAAATTTATAAGGAACAGTCGGTAATAAATATATAAATGATCAACAGTTGCTTGGTTACCATTTTTAGCATAATTCGACAGTTTAACATGAATCAACGTCATTTTGTGTATTAGAGTAATTAAAATCAATTAGTATTTGAATATATCAATAATTGGCAAATAAATACTCAAGTATCATATTAAAATGTTTTTGTGGAAATTAAGAATTTAAACGAAAAGTGAATAACATGGTACTAAAATTTGATTCCATCGCCTGTTCTTGATTAGCAACGTATTTCTTTTCAAACAGAATTAGCAATCCGTATAAAAAAAATTTAATTCTTTTCAAGTCAATTGATAATTGTTCATTGTGTTGATATGTCAGTCAGTGAGGCATGCAATAGCCTACGATATCCACATGTATAATTAGCTAGGTGAACAACATCGTTCTGTGATCATTTGTGCCTTCTGGTGGATTGCCTACATTCAAGAGTGAGTTATTTTGTAACTTAATAAGAGTCTATGTTAATGTGTGCCTGCGTGCACGTTAACTAACTTCTTAAGTGCAATTAACTTCCTTAAAATAAACATAACTTTGATACATATTTTTGAATACATAAAGAAGGGACAAGATGATGTATTAGTGAGTATAAAATATTAGTTTGAGGAAAAAGTAATCCATTATTTTTTCGGTAGACGTCTGTAGTGATCGCTATCTCGTGAGGTATCTATCAAACAATTTCAGATTTATGCTCGTTGGAAAGGTGACATTTGACACTAAAATATCCTCTTGCGGTTTTTTGTTTGATTAATTCAGTTACGAGTACAAGGTTTCGAAAATGGAAGACAACAAACAGAAAATTCGATACATTTTAGTTTTTCTCTTGTAACGGCGAAAATGCTAACCAGGCGGCTAAAATTGTGAAAGGTGTTTATCGTCCTATATAAGACTGTAACAACCAGTTACGTACAATTTTTGTTTCGTCGATTCCGTTCGGGTATTTTTGATGTTAGAGATGCACCTCGCATGTGGATACGGCATCGTCGAAAATATCTATAAAATATCAAAAATGATCGAAGTTAACCGCATGTCAGCAGTCGTAACGCGCAAGACCTAAAAATCTACATGAAAACTGTTTTAAACCTTTTTACAAAGCGAATCCAAAAGAAGTTACATAAAGTTCACGTGAAAATAATGGATTTCTTTTTCCCCAAACTAATATATTTTATTTTTCAAAGTTAGTATTCATAGTATATTTTTACAAAAAATTCTTTTTTTCGTATTAAAAAAAATTAACTCAGCTGAAATTATTGCTATCCAATTAGTTTTAAACTATTTGTAATATTATTTTGGTAATATTTCTAATTTTTTTCTTGTATCATTTTGATAACAATGAACATCCTAAGGGCTTACAAATATTGTAAAGAAATTTGTTTTAATATCCATCACGTAAATTGCTTTTTTTGAGATCACATTCTCTTGTCTTCCCAGATGATAGTCCATATGAGAAAACCGAAAAATTATCCAAGCACCTACCCTAACAGATGTTCATACAAAATTGCAATATTTATTTCCCTTTGTTCAACAGAAGATGAAATAGAACCCAGGAGTTTTTCACTGTCCTGCCACGGTAAACCCCTTCTATTTTGACACTACAAAGTACACACTTGAACGATCCACGGCTGTTGTTTGAGACGGTCAATTGCTATCCAGGAGACTTTTTCACAGCTTCCATATGATCCTTTTGATTGCACGTAGTGAACAGCCTAACTCTTTAACCGTGTAAAGTGTCTTTTCACAGACAAAAAACCATATTCACATGTCATAAGAGAGAAAATCCGGAAAACTTCCAAGCACTCACCCAAAGAGACGTGCATGTAGAAACCAAGAGCGAACTATCCATCTCCCGCTATTTCATTGTTGTTGGGATCGGTGCTACGAAAAGCGCTATCTTTTCCTAGATCACTCTATAAACCTTAACCATTTTAATAAAACTCTTCTGTGATAAAGATTATATTAATCGCCAAATGCTTAGCTAATATCACCAACAAATTCATATCTTGTGCGCCAAATTAATTTCATGTGAACTTTCATAGTGGATATAAAAATATTTTGTAAGATTATCAATTTAAATAAGTAACTTCTTCCTAGATGCATTAATAAAATAAAAAAATGAATCTTGCTTAAAGTAACGTTTTAATCGGATATTAGAAAGAAACAAAATGGTTCAGTCGTGAAATTACAATTATTTTGCTTTAAAAAGTTTTGCATCAAAACAATATCTATTTCTTATTTTTAGCTTCCATTAGATATTGCAAAATTTTTGTTGAAAATATTTTGTAGATTATCTTTATGCATGAAAATTTCTACTAAATACTGAGAGTCTGACATTCAAATCCGGTCTCAATAATTGAAAATAAGCAAAAGTATAGGCAATGGTGAGAAAGACTTGTTCTGAAAAATAATTGACAAAATTCTAGTCAATGAACGCTGTAATTTAGAATCTTTTCTTTCATTCCCGCACGATGTTTATTTACATAAATATAATAGAGTTTCAGATAATAACAACATCAGCTTCTGGAGTTTCTTTTCAATTTAAAAAATGAATTGTCCTCTTGGAACGATAACGTGCCTGTTTCTTTCTGAACAATGGCCAAAACATCCGTTGCATAATTGGCGCCAACACCAATTGCTTTTTTAATGCTTCGCGATGAACTCGTACAAAAATAAAGAAGTTACCTGAACCTCATTCCATAGCCCAGCATAGACATTTTAATTTTTGGAATAATGAAGCCTCATCACAGAGGCAGGTACGATCAGCAACGCCCATGACCCCTTTACGAGGAATGACATAAGAGGGAGAAAATCATCTCGCGAGTAAATCACGGGTGAGGATGGACCTTGTACGGGGTCATTGGGGCATCTTCTCAAAGTTCGAACGATTCGTTGCATAATGCTGAATATTCCAGTGAAATCCTTTACGGGTATTCTGTTCCCAAGAAACTACATCTTAATGACCAGTTGAATAGGGCGAGTTTTAGAATGGAATTATCTGAATGTATTTATTATTTACTTCTGAGACTGAACTCCATGTGAAAGTGTGTATGAAAATATATATATCTGTGTAAAATTTTATTAGTCTCTTAAATTTATTTTATTTTTATTATCGTAAAGAACAGTAAAATGTTTAATTCAGAAAAATCAATCGATAGTATCATTTTTAGAGACAAATTTGTTTTACACATGCACATCCATATATATATATATATATATATATATATATATATATATATATATATATATATAT
>JAPDSC010003248.1:35723-52673 GCA_026290005.1 Latrodectus geometricus
TATATATATATATATATATATATATATATATATATATATATATATATTAGTTTGGGGAAAAAGTAATCCATTATTTTTATTTTTTCGGTAGACTTTTGTAGTGATCGCTATCTCGTGAGGTATCTATCAAACAATTTCAAATGTATGCTCATTGGAAAGGTGACATTTGACACTAAAATATCCTCTTGCGGTTTTTTGTTTGATTAATTCAGTTACGAGTACAAGGTTTTAAAAATGGAAGACAACAAACAGAAAATTCGATACATTTTAGTTTTTCTTTTATAATGGCGAAAATGCTAACCAGATGGCTAAAATTGTGAAAGGTGTTTATCGTCCTATATATGACTGTAACAACCAGTTACGCACAATTTTGGTTTCGTCGATTCCGTTTGTGTATTTGCTTAGCATCCAGCTAAGGATGCACCTCGCATGGAACATCGTCGAGAATGTCTACAAAATATCAAAAATTATCAAACTTGACAGCATGTCAGCAGTCGTAAGACCTTAAAATCTACATGAAAACTGTTTTAAACCTTTTTACAAAGCGAATCTGAAATAAGTTACAAAAAGTTCATGAAAAAATAATGGATTTCTTTTTCCCCAAACTAATATATATATATATATATATATATATATGAATGTTATAACACCAATTCTTCATTTGCTTTTCTTCTAAAAATTTATGTAAAAGTTTGTTTACTCTAATAATCATCACCAAAATTTTCAAAATTTTAAAATCTTCTTAAAACAAAAGAATGAAATTTTTATGGCCAATTTTAAAAATATCAGTATGAATAGTATTAAAAATAAAAAAAGAATTCCATTTAAGTGAATACATGTAGTCATGCAACATTTATTACTTCAATTTGACATTCATTTATTTCCGGAAGAAATGAATTGTGATTTAGAGGTAGAAAAATCTAAGAAATAAATTCAACATGTTTTAATTCAAAGAATATAATTAAATGCTTCTGTATTTTTAAATGTTTGACACATCCAACTAAAACTATTTTAATGATTTTAAAACAAATTTGATAAAGCGAGCATTCGCCTATAGTGAACTTCTTAATCATTTCCTGTGAGAAAGATATAAGAGACTCTTCACTTGTTCATACCATAAAATTATTTATTAATACTTTGATGTTTTTTGTTAATTGAAAGGATTCTCATAAGACAACAATAAAATTCTCTCTGATGCTTATTGTACCTCGCTTTGAGATTTGTGTTAGTTGAGAATCGATAAAACAATCTCTTAATCACACTTTTATTCGTAGTAAATTTAACAGGTGACAGGAAATTCCAGCTGTAAAAACCACAATTACTCAACTGCAAATTCCCCTAATACAACGGAAAACGGGTTCCGATCGCAGAAGTCACAAATACCTCAGACAGACAACAGCTTCGATACACTAGACAAATATTCTAGACTAATCGTCTTCACGTAACTCTCAGCTTCTAAGTCGGGCAGTGGTATTTATTCCTGACTTGGTGTGAAAATCTACGAACTTCGCCAAGGTTCTGGAAGGTGCTTACCTTCCAGAACCTTGCTGAAGTTAATAGATCTCGCCAAGAGTCTCGCTTAGTATTGGTCCAAGAGCTTCGATGATATATTTTTCCAAAAGTACCAATTTCTTGCCAAAGGTTGCCAAATAGCTAATAATCTTGCCAAAAAATCATCGAAATTTTAGAAATTCCATTTTTAACAAAGAATACACCTAAATATCGCAATTTTTGACCAAAACCTGAGTATTTTCTGATCTGCCTGAGATGTTTTAAAACAAATACCAATAATGTTTATAAATTATGTACTCTATTAGAAATCTAAAATATGATTGAAAATGACAGACATTTAAAATAATCCTAAAATCACGTTTCTCATATCTCATTTGTTGGGAAATATATTAATGGCGTAATATAATACAAAAAAGTAAGTTTTAAATCAAATACTTATATTTAATACAGTGTTATTAAGGTTCATAAATGGTTTGCAAACTATAATACAGAGTATCTATAAAACTTTTGACCCAAATATTAATATTTGGATCAAATGGACAAAATAATAACGATAGATTAATAACATAGTTAGAGAGACAGATTCCAAGTGTCTTATAAATTTTCTTTCACGAGTATGCTCGTCGTGACTTAGAGAATATAAAGACAAGAATCCATATTTGGTAAAATACGGATGAACTTAGGACTATTGCGGTTGTAAATCCTGACCTTTAGACCACCATTGCAAGACACATAAGCACACAGTTTCTAACATAATCCCAAAGGAGAAAAACCTACGATGTTTTATGATTTAATCTAGATGTTCAAGGGTTGAGACCCCATTAATTTTTCTGAGAAACAATCAATGAAGACGATAAAAAAAAATGTTTAACTCAAAAGGAAAATTTAAAAAATTAATAAAAGGAGAATATATTTACTAAGTAAAAGACTTTCAAACTTTAAAGGGATTGTCTATGGAATCATCTCGCACAGTATATGTGTTATTTTACGATGAAATGGTTTAGATTCGCTTCATCTTTATTAATTCATGAATTATAATCAAAATGTGTATCATAATTTACGTAGATAATTAAGGGTAAAGTTTACTTTACGGTACACCTTGATGTTCTGGCTATTTTTTATTTATTTATTTTATTTTATTTTATTATTTTTTTTATTTATTTATTTATTTTTATTTTATTTTTATTTTATTTTTTATGATATTGCTCCAAAATGTTAATAACAAAATGACAACCCTAAAACTGCGTTAGTTAAAGCTGAATGAGAAAAATAAAAATATTACTTCTGGGTTACCGGAAGTTAAATTTTATAGCAAACCAAAGGGTATAAAAACCCTAATCACACCGAACCCTTGATAATTTAAGACGATCAAAAGATTCGTACTTCGCAAAGAGGAATAATTTTAAATTTTTTTTTACGTTACTATTTTTACAACATTAAATATTAAATGTATCTTAATAAGAACATCAATTTTCTGATCACTAAACTAACTTTCTAAAACTAAATTCATGGATGGAAAAAAATCACGGAATAAATAAAATAGAAAGTGCCATATTTAATAAGAATTCCAGCAACTACTATTTTTAATGAAGATTTTATTCACAGGTCTTGTTAAACAAAAATAGTAAATTTTTTGGTCTCTTGCTCACTATGATAAACAAGAATATCTTGAAACTTTAACTGAAAAATGTGTTATTTTAAGATTACCATTTAAAAGTTACATAGAAATAAAATAATATTAAAAATAAAATCCGCTTAATGGCGCTATCCTTGCAACTATAGTATTAGCAATACTTATAAAAGTAGAAATGATTTTTGATTATATATGGTTGATATATATAGCGTGCGTTTATGTACTTATATATAGATTTAGAAAATATAATATTGTTAGGAAGGTGAGATATAATTCTAATCATTAAAATAATAATTTATTTTGAATAAAATTTGAAAATAAAAGCTATTGTAAAGCGTTCAATGTGAAATATTAGTATCTTTTTATAATAATTTGAAAAGTAAACTGTAAAAAATATAGAATAAATTGCTGAACTTGTGCCATAATAAAAAGTGTCTATTGTACGTAAAGACTTAAATAATAACAAATGAAGTGAAGAGAATAACAATGAATGTAATTCATTGTCTTCCAATCAATCCCAGATAATGGAACTATAAATGAGAAAGAAAGCGAATAAAGTTTCAAAGCTAGATATAAGAATGATTTGTATTACTGGAATTACTTAATAAATATTTCATTAACTGAAACAAGTAATCTTGAGTATAAAAAATAACTATCTGAGAAAAATATCGGAAAAGTGACTTTTAAATTGAAGTATAACAGATGAAAATTGTTAATCCAGATTAAGATTAAATAACAAAGTATAAAATGGTGAGTTGGTTTGGCTTGTTTGTTTTCCTATGATTGCATTTTGTTTTCAAAGGCTAATTGGACCAGAACTTATCTTAAATTGAATTCCGAACCACTTCAAGCATCCACACCTCAGATGAGAATTGAACCCAAGAGTTGTTCATCTGGAGGCCATTTAACTGCTAGCTCGGCTAAAATGATAGGTAAAAAGCCGTAAATGTTAAAATAAAACATAAATTTAACAAAAAGATTGTTAAAAATACCAAACTATCCATCGTAATATTTTTATCAAATTTAAAAAGTATTTGGTTACAAAAATCAAATAGTTATAAAAACATGTCAATACTTTTTCATATTTAATACTTATGTATATAAACTATACACAATCATACATTTAAATAATTGTTTCCTGGAACCAATTATTTAAAATGTATGAATGTGTATAGTTTATATATATACGCATTAAATATAATATTGACAGGTTTTTATGGTAACTATTTGATTATTATAATTTACATAATAATTTTTAAAACAAAAATCTTATAATGTGTTTCGAGAATCTCATATAATTTGTAACTGGTAAAACCTTTATTTGATGTAACACTTACGTATTTTTTCGGCAAATAATAATCAATTCGAATATTTTAAATTTAAAGAAAGCCGAAAATAGAAATAATATATGAATTAAGAGTTAAATTTTAGATATGATGTTTGTTTTTAATAAATACTCAAATAAAAAGAGATTCCACAATGTTATGCAGTTACTTTGGATAATAAAACTGTCAATTTAAATCAATCCATCGAGAGGTGTAGTAACTATCAGTCCATCCTGATTCTCCATAAATTTCAAAATAAATTCCCTCTAGGTAGCTTTCCCATCACGATGGAAAAGGGATACGCTAATGCACAAATGCTGCGAGATCCTCCCAGAATAACCGTTTAAACTTTCAACCTCTTCGTGTGGCTATTTTGTGCGGAAAGAGACGAGTCCTTGGACTTTCGCATCTTCGGGTCATCTATGTTTGTGGTGCTTTACTAGCGATTGCGTGGCACACTGACCCATTCTGCCTGCCTCTGGCCTTGACGCTCTGACCATCCGGGCAACCATTGTTGGACTGTTTGTTATGGTTCTTTCTATTTACCATTTCGTCATCGAAAGAACCTTCACCTTGGCGAGAAGTGGAGAAGAATGGACGTGGGTGCGTTACCGCGAGAAAGTAAATGTTTTGGGATTATTAATTCTCTCCTTTTTATTAATACTTCAAGTCGTAATCTCCCATTAGTGGGATTTGCCAACTTGGTCTTCGGAAAATGTCCGATGCAGTCGTGTTCACATAGTGACCTAAATCTACTTGATAGCCATTTTATTTTAATAAGAATAAAGCGTATTCATTTGAAGCATTCTAGAAGTTTATGTAAGTGCAAATGGCGGTTGTTTCATAACCCTGGTAACAAATAGAGGAAAACGAGTTTAAAACACTTTGAATAGAAAATAAATTTGCACTTTAATCTTCTAACGCTTTTAGTTTTCTTCAACATCATAAATGATATCGAAAAACACGATCCCTATAAAGTGATAAAGTGTCCTCATGTTTTAGTATTTTCTTAATTCATAAAACAATGGATTTATATATATATATATATATATATAGATATAGATATACAGATATATATTAGGTTGGGGAAAAGTTATCCATTATATTTTCGGTAGACGTCTGTGGTGATCGCTATCTCGTGAGCTATCTATCAAACAATTTCAAATTTATGCTCATTGGAAAGGTGACATTTGACACTAAAATATTCTCTTGTGGTTTTTTGTTTGATTAATTCAGTTATGAGTACAAGGTTTTAAAAATAGAAGACAACAAACAGAAAATTCGATACATTTTGGTTTTTCTCTTGTAACGATGAAAAAGATAGCCGGGTGGCTAAAATTGTGAAAGGTGCTTATCGTCCTATATAAGACTGTAACAACCAGTTACGAACAATTTTTGTTTCGTCGATTCCGTTTGGGTATTTGGATGCTAAAGATGCACCTCGCATGGATACAACATCGTCGAGAATGTCTATAAAATATCAAAAATTATCAAACTTGACAGCATGTCAGCAGTCGTAAGACCTTAAAATCTACATGAAAACTGTTTTTGACCTTTTTACAAAGCGAATCTGAAAGAAGTTACATAAAGTTCACGTAAAAATAATGGATTTCTTTTCCCCCAAACTAATACATATATATATAATAATTTTTTGTTGCAGAACTGCAGTAGGATCGGTCAGCAGTAATGCACTAAGGATCGATTTCCCAGTCTTATCGCTAACTAGAATTGGAATCTGGGACAATCAGATCGAAAAAGAATCGTTCCCAAAAATATTGGATTCGAGGCGTAAGCTGCTTTATATCATTGCGCAATCTCTTTTATTAAAATCTGGGACTGCAGGATAAAATCGATCACATGAGATTTGTTTCTATCGTTAATTCATTTTTATAGTTTAAATTTTATTCTTCTTAAAAAGTGACGCATAAAAACATAATTGCTTGCTTGTAAATAATGCTTACATGGCTTAATCCAATATCATCTTGTTGAGGAGGCTTGTTATGTGTTCCACAAGATTCGATAGTGCTTCTTTAGTATGAATATTTTACCAGAGCAGCTGCCAACTGTATCAAGTAAGCTTAATTCAAAAGGACAATGTAAAATATTTTATCTTTACAATACATAAAAACGTTATTTATTAAAAAAAATTTAATTACTGCTGTATGTGTGTGTGCTGTAGGATTGTGGTATAAGGGATCATTCTTATATGAAGGAGGTTGCCAAATACTGAACTGAAAATATCAATGAATATTACAAATTCAGGAAAGATCCAATGTAATTTGGCGTAAAATGTATGATCCTAGCTATGATCCATAGTCTGAAATGATGAGACATGGGTCAAAATAATTTTCTGGTAATACCAGATGCAATCAAAAGCTGTCATTATGGTCCATGCCAAAATTACCATGTACATTCCAGTATTCTATGAGGTTTAATATTCCACCGTTGCTATGGTTCTGCTTGGAGAAGAAAACGCTAGCTTAAGTACAAATTTGCTTACACTTGTATTTATCATCTTCGGTCAACAGACTTCAGGAAAATCCATCTCAATAATTTAATTTAGCATAAAACAGCATAAAAAATGTTTTATAAAATATTATCAAGCATGGAAAAGAAAAACCACTGTTGCCATGTCCAAAAGATAGTGAATTCGATATTAAGCTCAAATAGAAACCATCACCGTAATTAGATCTACGTTGTTTATAAATTTCAGTTGTTACGTGAACTCCAATGTTATTCCGTTGAAAGATATGTAAGTTTGGAAGCAAAAGTATAATCTCAAGTGTTTGAGTGTGTTGAGAGGTCAGCAAATATAGAGTGAATGAAACTCATTGTAATAACCTAAACATCATAAGAAAATAATTTCTTTAGCAAAAAATTGTCTAGTTGTTACTAGCATACAACAAAAGTTATGTCGTCTTAATAAAATATCTTTCACCAGAGGCCATCAATGCTTCTCTCTTACATGTACAGAGACCCTTCAAATTAATTTTCAGTAAATTTTCTTATAGTGAATATTTTTTGAACGGTTATTATACCTTTAAGATTTCAATTAAAGAATTTCACTGAAGAAAATCAAAAGCAAATCCATAATTTGGCTATTTTGTAGCTTTGCAAATTTTTTGCGCTCGAGGCTTATTTGACAAGAGCTCATAATTTAAAATGAATTATATATAAGCCATTATATAATTATCTATACTTGAATTTATAGAGCTAGTAGGAGAAATGCGTTCTTCAGGATAGAAGATTATGAGTCTGATTCCAGACGCTGTTGAGCAAAAAATGCGTTTATACTTTGTAGATGTTCACATACATAGGATAAGTGTTTGGAAGTTTCAGTGCTTCCAACCTTGCGATACGTCAGAATGATACACTCACTGAAAAGTCCTTCTTGAAATCAATAACACATGATAAATACAAAAAGACTTGCTATGGACATCGCTCTTAGATCATTTATTACGCTGTATCAAAAACCCCGTGGAATAGCCACGGATAGATATATCCATGAGTAGAATCTTCAGATAGAATTGAATTAACGAATCACTGAAATGAAGTATTAGAGTATTAATCTATCAAATACCAGTTTGACTCGAAAATACTACTCTTTACGAGTGCTAGATCAATATGAATTTTTTCTTGATAAATTGCACTACAACTATAGACGAAACTTGTAGGTTGTTGAAATTATAAGTTACATTTATAGTCATTTAATGGATTTTTACAATTCAAGAAACGAAAAATGATAATTTATTGTTCGAGGAGATCTAGAGTAGACTGCAATGTTTTTCTAATTTGTTAAACGATGTATCACTATCTAAGCAGATGATCATTGTTGGTGGAGCCATTTCCAAATAATAAGTTACTAATACTATCAATATACACCGGGAAATTAATAGTTTCTAATTTGTACTTGATGTTAACTTGTTTGTACTTAATGTTCTCTATAGAAAGAGGTAAAACGACCATTTTGGTAGGTTAGCTCTTCCGCTTGCTTATTTCTTACAAATTAAATCCGCCAAACTTAGCCAATCACTACATTATTGAAAAATGGTTAAATATCGTAATCTATATATTGAGATGACTAATTCCTTCCATCAAACAATAGCGGGTGGCTTTGAAAACACGATGATTTTCAGTTGTATCATGCTCAAAACTTAATTAAATGATGTTCTGAGGATTGCTGAATGCACTTGCCATAAACTACAAGTTTCTAATATTAATCATTTGAAGAATTGTCCATGATAAAATCGGTTAATCCGGATGGGTATCAGATATTCCTTAATATTGTGACCGATTTCAGCATCAATAACTAAATTGGTTATCTCCATGTTTTTAACTTCACTTCGGGGAACATTAGTGATCTGTTTTTTAGTTGAATGGCGGTTATCCACGACATTTGGCGTTATTATCTAGGAACTAATCAAATACAATGTTTTTAGTCATCAGAGAGGTCGAAATCAATGTAACCAGTCAATTTAGAAAGTACTGAGACAATATGTGACACCTTTGACGACAGAATTATCCGGAATTACTCTTTTAATTGAAAAATTTCTAATAGACATGTTTAAATTTTGTAGCCAGAATCACATCTTTTAGATTAAGTATTTTTGAGCGGTGATGATTTCTTTCTCTTCAACGCAGAAACATAATATAATATCGATAAAAAGTACATCAAATGGCATTACATGGCATATGTTCAAAGGCCTCACAAAGAACTCATCGTGATATAGTGAGTCGTGATGTCTTATATTCTAAGGTGGTTTTGATCCCAGCTACTCTTGAACAACAGAAAATTGAAGTTGCGCTTCTGTTTTCTGCACACTAGTTTTTCGGGGTGGATGTTTTAAAGTTTTCTGGGTTTCCTCCTTTATGAATATGTCCTTCTGTCTATGAAAAGTACTCTCACAAGGCAATTACAGAGTTGACGATAAAATGCATAGACCATTATGCAATCCACGATGTAGTGTCAAAGAGCACATATTGTACATATCGTATTGTTCGACGTGTTCTGACCTTCCTCCAGAAAGTATTCGATAGTTGTTCTGATCATTTTAAAATATCTGGTTTTGAGTTGTTGAGTGACTGGTCGATCTCTCCTCTCCAATTAATAAAATGTGGCATAGACTTGAAGTAGTATAGAATGATTTACCCGTTTTTATCATCAAATAACAGTTTAACTCTGTGTCCAACCGAATAAGGGCTGTTCTAAATGCAAGAATCGGCAACCGTTTTTACTAATTTCACCTCTTGTAAACTACCAAACTAATTTCAAGTTTAATCATTATGTCTGCATGCCATTTTATTTACATATCTTAAATATCTTATTTATTACTTTCCTTCATGGTATTGCAGTTTTAATGCTCAGCAGTGTATGTGTTAGTGCGCACGCATTAACAATTCGATTCTTCATCTTAATGAGTAGCTATGATTTTTTATGGTTATAAAATAATATTCCTTATCATTGCATCGAATATGGCACTCTTAACGTAGAATTCAAAAAAATTAAGACATATGTAATTTAAAATACGCAAAAAGATATCAACCAGTTTAGAGGATACTATCTCAAACATTGTCTTAACTCAATCACTGATTAATGATTTAGAAATAACTGAATATGTAATATTGCATTATACACACTTTTGGTTTGAATCATTTTTGTTTACCAATATGAAGACATAATGTGGTCTTTGAATTTAATTTAAGTGTTAAGTTTTAATTAATATTTTAATAAATCATGAAAGTTAAACAATGAAAATTGCCTTTATTTAAATAAATATAGATTTGAATAATGTGAGAATCTGGATTTCAATCTAAATATTCTTCAGGTTTTCTCCAATTCTCAAAGTATTTGTTAAAAAAAATATACAAGTATTTTTTTTTTTTCAAATGTTTCACAAAAACTGAATGATACATTATCATTGAAACTGTATTGCAATACTACTATTAAGTTTAGGTATCATTTATTAAATTTAATATTGGTTTCTTATTGCTTTCACCAATATAATTCAATTAAATAACTTTTAATATGAATAAATAAATCCAAACCAAAATTATTAAAATATTCCATTTGCGATTGCTTAGCAAATCACTTTCTATCACAAAAAATTAAAATAGGAAATTCTTTTTTAATCGTTCTTCCAAAAAAAGATAAAAGGGGTCTTTTTACAAAAGGTGGGGACTGGCATAATATTATTGTGATGGAAAATTCGTTGGAAAATGTATTTACGCGCGGCAGGAGAAAATAGAAGTAAAAAAACTTTAAAGATGATTCCCCCAGGTCAAGGATGAAGAGGCCGACCCTCACCCACTAAACCCTCACCTTCTCCGCACAATGGGGTCGCGACCTCATCATCTGCCTTCGAACGCATCACATTAAACTTTCACTTCTGATCGTCTTTTGTATCAAAACACGAACACGATTTTCATTTGATTAAATATCAAAACATTGAGAAAAAGTCGATCAAAGCTATAATAAGATAAAAGTTATAAGATTTTTTTATTATTATTATTATTTCAAAAACAAAGTCTTAAAATTTGTTTTTGCCAATGGTTTTTCACACCAGTTGAGCAATTTGTAAGCTTGAAAAATGTCTTTCTTGTGACTGGTAGGTAGCGAGTTATATACCTAACACAGCTGAAAATCATGAAAAATGCGTTAAAAATTCTATAGTCTTCTGTTCAAACATTGGTAAAACATCGTAGGAAGAAGGAACTGCCTGCTCTGGTGTTGACTTCGTCAATTGATGGTAATTTAAAATAACGAGGTGGATGGCTGTGTTAAGAGGCTTTGGTTGGCGAAAGCAGGCAATTGGAAACCAATCGTGATAACCTAATTCTAATTATATTTCTGTACTAGACAATCACCACAGACTAATGTATATGCAGTATAACTTCCCAATCCCAATCAAAAACTGGCTCCATTTTTGAATTCAGAAGGTCCGAATCCTATTTCAGCAAAGACGATAGAGCCACTAAATGGAGAAATGTAAGTACTATTAGAATGCATTATTATACTTTTTTTACACAAAATTTGTTTTTTTGATTGTATTAAAACCAAAGTAGATTTATTTAATTGAAAAAATGTTTACTGTTGATTTTGATAATTTTAGGTTTAATTTTAAAAAAAAGTAACTCTCTTTTAAACAAAATGCAAATGCACAACCCTTTTAAACTTAAAATTGTAAATCCTCGAAGGAATAGTAAATTTTTGAAAGAGTTAATTTTATGAAGAACAGAATATTTTTTATAAAATATCTGCTTTATGAAAAGCAATTTATTTTTATGAAAAGCAAGAAAACATAAATGAAAACTAAAATATTATTTAAAATTCAACAAATAATTTTTAATAATTTTAATATTTTATTCAATTCTGTGGTCTTATTTATTGTTATCCTGTTGTTTCTTGTTCAAGTTTTGAATTAGAACTTCAAAATACACATTTTACTATTTTAAAAATAATTTATTCGTTTTTACCTTTTTTATAAAAACTTACATAATAGTTAATTATAATGGACAAAAAAATAAAAAGCAATGGAATCCAGTTAAAATTTGAATTAACATAGCTCACCCTCATTTAGTTTTATTTACAAAATCATACATATAAAACAACATAGTAAAGTAACATTACAAAATCATATAATAAAATTAATTATTTATAAAAATTTAAAAATGAAATAACATAGAATTTAAAAATAATAATAAGCATATATGCTCTAAAAGCTTTCAATCATTAGGTGAGTGATAATTTTTTTTTTAATTCTTACATTAAATGTCTATTTATTAAATATATTACATATAAATTAGAGAAACATAAATTGTTTTCATAATTAATTAATCTTAAATTAATAATTTAAAAATTAAATAATAATTCAATTTCCAAAAAACTATCATAATACAGAAATTATTTAATAAATATTTTTAATTTAAATATTTTTAACTTACTTCTTTCAAATGACATCTGTTCTCAAACATGCTAAATGATAAAATTTGTAATGTCCAATGTGTACCTTCATACAACATAAATTTTTCTTTCTTCACAAACTTTCTCCGGAACAACTTTGATATACCCCCCAAAAATTCAATGCTAAATCTGGCACTCCCTACGGGCTATTTAGGGTTGCTGTTTTCTATTTTGGTGTTGCCAATTTAGGTTTTTTCAGCTTTTAGGTTTTAGCTGTTGTCAAATTTAGTATTTTCTTGTATTTTGTACCATTTTTTGAGAGGGTTTTTTTATTTATTTATTTTTTTTTATTAATTATTTGTATTTAGCGAGAATCCCTCTTGGCGAGAAAAAAGCCGCCAAAAACAGGTATTTTGCTGGGCGAGAAAAAAAGTCGCCAAATTTCCGATTTGGGGTGTATATCAAAGTAGTTCCTTTTCTCCATATATTGTAAGATAGACAAATAAAATATATTGATAGTAAAATTTTTACTGTTGTTTAGAAATATTAACAAATATTATGCGAAAGGTTACTTTTGTAAACCATTCAAATAATAATTCATATGAAATATAACTTTTTCTCTTTTAAAAGCCAAAATAAATTTTTATAATTGAGGATCTTATGATTTTAGCTGATGAAATGATACATTGAAAAATTTAGGATGGAGTTTTACCATTGTACAAAAACTGTATTGTAATTGTAGAGATATTTTAAATGAAAGTTTATATATATTTCAAATCAAATGCCTCCACAATTTCAATACAGTTATACAAATTTAGTTAGATTAGCAGTGACATAAGAATTACGGCAGTAACCATATTGTTGAAGACAAACAAGAAGGATGAAAAACGATTGCAATTAATACAAATACGTATTTCTTGAAGCAATAATATATTCTCTAAATGATGGTAAAATTATTAAAAAGATTTTAATCATTATCTAAATTCACCCCATAATTACATAATTTATAGTTGCACAAATTAAATTACATAAGTATAATGGCAAAATATGCAAATTATTATTTTTTCTATTACTTTTGCAAATTAAAAAAATTCTACATCACTTCACATACCCATTTTAAGAGTATATTTTGAATAATCATTCATTTTACAAATATTTTAATTTTTCAAGTTGTGTGAGTACTATAAAATTAAACAATCATTATATTAATTTGAAACTTATAAATTAACTATAAATATCTATATATTTTCCATTATTTAATAATAAATAATCATAAGAAACAAATACGTACATAATTTAAATTTTCTTATTTCCAGTTCTTCAATTTAATTACAACTTTAATTAAGATTTGGCTAATTTTCAATAATTTATAGTTTTATGTGTTTTAAAATATTCAATCTCATTTGATCTATCACATAAAATGTATATTCAAGAAATTAAAAAATTAAAACTAATAGTTAATGAATTTTATTCTCAAAGCAATACTAAACCAATATGAATATTAATTTAATACTCATTTTAATGGACTATATTGATATTTAAATAAATTAAATCAAAACAAGTTTATTTTAGATTTAGTGTACTTATGCATGAAATAAGATTCGAAATAATACATTGCATTTACAATAATTTCAAAATCATTTAAGCAAAGATAAGATTAAATAAGAGCGTTTTTTATATAATAATAAGAATCATTTTATATAATAAGCCACTGAACTCCATGGATATGGAAAGAATATAAATATCATTCATAAAGTGCTGATAGACATTTAACAAATTATTACAATCAAATTTTCTGAAAATTTTTAAATAAATAACTATTTTTTATATAACCAATAACATGTCAAATCATTATAATATACAATTCATGAAGAAAATAATTATCTCTTCCATAACTAAATTCACCTTTATCCAGGATTAAGTATAAAATTTGTACATACATGCTGTAAAAAGTGTGTTTCTATTTTCCAATTTTTTTCACTTTTTTTTTTTTTTTTTAAATAGAAATCCAATTGAGCACTCTGGAAAACAACAGTTATATAGGCATTTTAATAAAATAAAAACTAAAAATGGCAAAATGTTAAGGTTAGCCTATACATTAGGGTGCCCCTTGATTCTCGCCAAGTTGTGGTCGCGGTTGATCGCCAAGCTGGGCAAAATCCAATCGTATTCTGATTGCAACAGAGCAATTGATTGTTCTGTGCCACCAAAATCGCCAATAAAATCGATAGCCAAACAAAAATCACCAAGTTTGCCAAGGGGGCACCCTTAAATATAGTTTTACCAATTTTAACTTAATTTGCTAGCTAAAAATTCTTTTAAGGCTGCGAAATTTTCTTCGGGGAGAGAAATATAGTCTAAACACACAGACAAGTAAATATTCCGGCAAAAGGAATTGTGTCCTCACCGTAAATTTTTATCCCTTACCCTAATTTTTCAGAAAATCATGCCGTTTTTTCTGCGGTAAAAATGGGCTTTAGGACCCCTGCTTGGCGCGTTTTCAAAATCGCCGATGCCTTAGTGAAAATTCTACCGCTATTTCAAAGTGAAACCTAATTAGCGACCAATGAAAACGCTAAAACAAAAGAGTAATTTATGAGCATGCGCGAAAAAGTGCTTCAAATTCGCGAGTTGGCGAAGTAGGGGACCTAAAGCGCAATTTAACCTTTTCTGCTCCTTATTGATGGGAATCGGAAGACTTACTTATTATTGGTCTTTGATCATCAGTATTGATAGTAGATCGAGCAAAACTTTCAAGACTGAATGTTTGTTTTCTTGTAATGCATTTTCTGCTTCTAATTTCTGCCACTGAAAAGTTTCTATTCACAACAAATTGCTTCATAATTTTGAAATATGGTTAAAGGACGAAGGCAGCTCTTGAGCTGGCATCCTTCTTTCCACGCCACACCAGCATAACTTTTAACATACATAGGCCTTCTTAGCACATTGATTCTATGACTGAATCAAGTATAAAATCAACTACTTCCCATTCACGAAAACGACGCCTTCCCCTTCGAGGATACTATAGCCTCATTTAAAATTTGAAAATTATCACTTGATTTAATGATGTATAATTCTGCCCATTTGCGGTTTATTTTTTAGTCAGATGACAAAATTTATGTTCCTTTATTGAATTCTATCATGAGTTTATAAATGTTTACATTAAAAGAATAAAAAGAGGCTCACAACACAATAGTTGAAAAATTTAACCACTTTATTTGGAGCGGAATGTCTTCGATTTGATTCCAGTCGTAGATGGACAATGAGATGGGTGTTTAATTTATAGAGGCCTAACGTTTTGAAAGCTCTGTTGTAGCTCTTTTTAATATAATATATTTTTACTATCTGCTGGAGGGATCATGGATATCGTGCTATATCCACTCACCGCAAGTGAGGAAATCAGAAAATTCCCAAGAACCCACATACGACATTATATGCATGCAGAAAGAATAAATGCATAATCCATCTACCGTTGTTTAGCAGTGATTGAGATCAAAATTGAGACTTACCAATCCAAAAACCACAATCTTAACTAACTACTTGTCCTTACTGTTCGAGCTACATGTTCCTTAGTCAAGATTGGTACTTGGCAGTTTATAGAATTTTCTCTCTTGCAATACATGAAATGCTCGAATATCAGAAGAGATCCTCAAAATTGCAGTGGATATTCAAGTGCTTACGATCTTTAACTGTAAAGCTATCCAATGAACATTATCTAATAGGAGATTGTAAAAAGTCAAAATTCATTGAATTAAATTCCTCATTCAAAATTCCTGGGAGATATTAAAGTAGTCTTTATTTCACTTTCTCCTGTTCTTTTAAACCTCATTGGTCTGATTTTTTAATGATTAAAAATGAAAATTAAAAAATTCTTGTGGCATTAAATCGTACTTAACACATCCGTAATTACAACCAATCCATGTGCCACGATTGGTTCAGGTACTATTTATCCCATAATTCAATAAAGTCTTTTATAGTTCTACAGTTCTAGGTTCTATTCACACTCAAACGTGATAATTGGAAAACACGTATACAGAGCCCAATGAAATCATTCCTTTTGTGATAAATTACAGCAAAATGACAACCCAGATTAAATTAACAGAAACCACTTTTTGGTATGGTATAAAAGTTTTTAGTAACTAATAAAATTTATAATTTTTCTGCAATTAAATCATGATATAGAAAAATCTTTAAAAAGTGTTTAACAAATGACATGTCCAGTGACTTGAACCATGAACTCGTATCAGTAAAAAAATGGAATTCTGTAAATAAAAGAACAAAAATGAAATAACCCGACATATTTAATCAAAATTTTATACCTTATATTTACTTTATACAATAGGTAAAAGCTTCAAAACGATAGATTGAAGAATAAAGTCGTTATTCTCATAACCGAAAGATAGCGAGCTGTGTATTTTATTTAGCCAAAGATGAAGAGGGTCTGTATATGTTATAAGTTCCGATTAATCCAACGTTCATTCACTAGTCTGACATAATGTGGAGAGGAGTGTGGTGGGTATTACCATTAGTACACATTACTTAGTAAAAATTACTCGACCGAGGTGCAAATTATATGACGG
>JAPDSC010003248.1:54886-69704 GCA_026290005.1 Latrodectus geometricus
TATATATATATATATATATAGATTCTTCATATATATATATATATATAGATAGATAGATAGATAGATAGATGTGATTTCATGACGTTAAAGAATCGTGATTTTCAGCAAAAGGTATACAATTAAAGCAAGTTGTAATTTCTTCCATAACAGCATGAATTGAATGCTCGTCACATATTACACATAAGACTAGGTATACTCACATCCAATGCAATCTTTTGCAGCAATATGATCTGGCATACTTGAATCAGGATTTGCTAAATCCTTTTAATACAGATAGACAGAAATAAGATTTTGAAGAACTTGTACAATATACATTATGATATTAATTTTGTTAGCAGAAATAAAAAAAAAAATTTCCATCAGTTTAAAATTTCATTGTTGTAATCTTTATAACAAAGTTAAAATGTTTTATATGTACCCCTTTTAGATAGTAAATGCATTCCTATAGTAAGTAAAGTTCACATATTTCTTATTTATTTTTTAGTGTGCTTTAGTTTTCTACATATTTATTCATTGATAGGTCCTACATCTAATGCCAGTTTATAATTTTATAACTACAATTTTCCAGGCAATCCTGCTTTTAATTTACCATAGTAAAGTGTTTTTTAATAATTTTAAAGTCATTTATATCAAATATACCATTTATTACAATGCATCTTTTCACACTGAATTTGCAATAATGAGTTCCAGTAAAATGTGTGAATAATGAGCAATTTAAGCAAAAAAAAAACTACCTCAGTTTGTTTTTTAAAAAGTGTATTCAAAGATAGTAGAATGACAAAAATGTCAAAAAAATAAGTTACCAGTAGCAAATTCATCATTTTATTAAGATAAAGAGTGCACATTTAGGAAATCTGCATGAATAGAAATACAGGTAAAACATGAAAAATCAGGTAAAAATCATACTCCACAGCACAAAACAAACAGGATCAGTACACTAAGAAGCTGTAATGACATTCAATACATAATCATTAACAAATAAACATACAAGTTAAGTGTGAATGGCGTATATATGCATGGCAGTTTTACATAAATATAGTATAACACAAATCCCGTTTCAGTCTTACAATGCTTAGAAAGAATAAAAAACGTTTAGTTATATACTATGCTACTCAATTAATGTGCTTGTGAGAACCAGAGGAAGTATTGGTCAATCCCTGAAAAGAGATGAATATTCACACTTTGTAGGATTACAACCTATTCTTTCATTAGCTGCCTATAAGAACAGAAACAATCGTGATGGCTACTTTTCACATTATTCATGACGAGTATGAATTATTCATGCTATCAATAAATGATCAGCAGACTTACACCAATACAGTAAACATCTCTTTGATGAAAAATATAAATTACTTTGGACAAATAACAAAATCTTATACATTGACACACATAAAAAATACATTTTAAAATTTAATATGTTATATATTTCACTATAATGTAATTCACAATGCAAGTTTACTTTTTAGGGATAAAAAAAAATGAAGTTCAGGTAAATCAGTACTGATTTGTCAATAGTTTAACATTTTAATTAGATAAAAAAAATAAGTAATATATTGACAGATGGTTATTAAATAGATACACATTAAAAAACAATACAATGAAATAAAATCTTTGAATAATCAAAGACATTTATATATTTGCACATAGGTAATATAATTTGATTCAATACCAAAATTTGGTAAGTGATAAAATTAAAGCTTATTCTGAAACCGTGATGGTTTTCTGACATAAAAAATGAGATTCAAATTCTTAACAGACTACACAAATTATATCAACAGTTGTGAGAAAAATCAGATCTGAAAACAAAAATGCAAAACAATCAAAATGTAAAGAAAAAAAGATAAATTTAAATCAACTGTCAAATAAAATATTCTCAAAACTTGATATGATGCTGGAATGAGAAGAGATTTTTCAAAACAAATATTTATATATATAATCTAAGAATTATTTTATACTTAAACAACACAATAATCTCAAATTAAGCATATTTCACAATAAAGCTTATAAATTACAATTTCACTTGTAGTTTGAATTATTAACAATTTAAATTTACCTTATATAAACTAATCTTGTTCAATAATGGAAGTATTTAAAAAAGTACCAAATAAAGTGCAAAATGTTACATACATGTAATATATTGCATTTAATATATACATCTTTTAGAAACGTTTTTGCATACTTTATAATATTAAAATTCAGAAAATAATTTCAATAATTTTAAAATTTAATGTAAAAAATTCAACACCAATTCATGATCAAAAAAACTAAAATAAAACTGCATTATACAATAAAAATAAAATTTCAAACTAACTGAATATTAATATCATTTTTTTTTTTAATGAAAAATGGAACTTTTAATCGTATATTATTTTTCAATAATAAAATCAAACTATACTTAAGAGTACACATTGTTTAAATTTAATATTTTATGCTTTAAATAATTGTTTAATGCTTACAGATTTTTCATACTTTAAGAAAAGAAATGAAAATGAAAGAAATAATTAAACTTTTTGTTAAACGTTAATTTTAAAATATACATATATATATAATAGTTTTATTTTTAATGTACCAGCAATTATTATTTTAAATAAGTGATAAGATCAATAACATATACATACTTTAATTTGTATACATTTAATGTGGAAGCAGATTTACCTTGTAATGTATTTAATTATAATTCAATATGAAAACATATGGGGGTAATAAAATCGTTCAAATATTCAGCCTAAGAAGAGAAAATCTCTGCACACAAAAAATTAAAAACTTGACACAAATACAATAAATAAAATCAGGCACCAGGCACACATAGATATATATGTACAACTCTAGAGCTACCAATAATATTGAGTAGCAAGAAACAGCTAGGAATGCTCTGCATCCAAAGTAACATGTAAGCTAGCTACATATAATTTACTACAAAAATAAATTATGGAATAGTTTTGAAATACAAAATGATGCAACAATGTAAAGTATATACAAATGAGTGCGTAATCACAAACTTAATCTCAACCACAAAAGAATGGAATTATGGCAAAAAATAGAACTGACCGAAAAAGCCAAAGTGATGATGCATCACTTAATTTGTGAAAAAACTTATGCAACGGCTCTGCTTACAGATATCAAAATTACACATTTTTCTACGTAGAAATGTAAACAAAAAGTTACTTAATGCATGTTGCAATGCACGAATAAACAAAAGTCACTTAATTTCCAACAATGCCAATGTGCATGTTCAAAAAATATTAGAAAAGTTTCATGTTAAGTTGAAAACTAAACTTTAAATTAATTTTAATTAAAAAAGAGTAATGATAAAAGATAAAGAATTTCTTATTTATATTAAATTCGTAATCTAACATTCAATTAAAAAAAGAAATATCATAGCATTCTTAAGTACACTAAAACAATCAAATAGGCACTTCATGTCTTAAAATGTCATAAATTAATTTTACAGTTTAAATATTAAATGTATTGCTTGATTTTTTTTTTTTTTTTTTTATTTTACTTTCCTTCCTTATTACAGAATGCTGAAACATTTTTACTTCAATCAGAATTTTAGTATCACATTTATGAAAGAAAATAACTTGAAAACTCGAGCATATTTAATGTTCTTACGAAAACATATAATGGAATGAAAAATGAAAATTAATTCAAAACAATCCATTAAATTTATAATATAACTTAAATAAGTTATCACTCATAATGAATATTATGATACAAATATAAGAAGAAAAAGATAAGAAATATTCTAAAGAAAACTTTTTTTTAAATTCTATCTCCTCATATTAGAAGCTTAATCAAGCATTTGCTGTGAGAAATTAAGTAGAATATAGCAATCAATACATATCTTTTAACTGTTAAAATTAAAACAATATATAAATATTAAAAAGTAAGGCATAGAATCTAAAACATAATGACAATCACCTGACATCTTATTTAAATATTACTTTAGAAGAAATAATGGAGATAGCAATCATTGTACAACAATTATCTACTTAAGTATACACATTTCACAGAAAAGTAGGAAATATAAACCTGCACCATATTTTTAATTAAATACTTATCTGAAGCATTATTTTTTAATATCAATTAATCAATCACATTTAACACAGCCTCTTATCAATTAAAGCCACTTTACCGTTTTTGAACATAACAAATTTCTAGCAATTATTTATATAATTTTCCCAACAGAGAAAACCATAAATAGGAAATCTTTCACATACAAAAAACTCTCAAATGTTGTAGAATCATAAAATATAAGGACTACATAGCTAAAAATATGTGACCAGATCCAATAATAATTTTCAATAATAACTAGCTCAATAAATTGACCAAAGACATAAATATAGCAACAGCACAAATTTTGAAAACAAAGTTTTCATTTCTATATTTAAAAAGTTTTCTTTTTTGTTGCAGAAAAAATTGCTGATTGAAATATTTTCTTTAAATGCTTACATAATTAAACTGCATTAAAAAAAACTCAAATTCAATCTGCATCATATAGCTTTTACATTAAATTTGAACTCTGAAATTTATTTAAATATGAACTCAAGGTAAAAATTAGAAATTTTCTCCCAAAAATTACAAACCAAAATAAATAGTATCAAAGAAGCATATAGTTAAATCATGAACCACCAGAGTTCTATATACTTAGTCCTTAAATTTTTGAATCCACAGATATTTAGGAGAGAATTGTGTACAAAATATTTATCTATAAAATATCATTAGAACAATATTAGACACCCTCCATGTTTGTTAGTTAAGGATCTATCTCTAAATGATCTGTTTAAGAATTAAAACAATCTTATCATAAGAGAATCACATACATGAATCATTTGCTCTTAAAAGCACAAATATTTCTACTATATAAAGATTTTGATTTGCCACCTTAAGTGAAAAGCTAATATTTAGCTCTGTACAAAAAAAATAAGAGAAGCAATATCACATTATGTCACACACTGGCATTAAATACTAATATCTAAGGAGAGATGATACGTTTAAAATTTCAAAACTTTTTCTTTTCTTCTTACAAAATTAATAGTTTTTAGTTTATACATTTCACAGTCAACATTAAATGCAATGACATGAGAGCACTGGTTTGCATTTGAAGAAAATTTCTTTTTCTATTCAAAATGTGGGAACAGTCTGAAAGGATAACAGTAAATAAAATAATATCAACAGGTTATATCAAGTTAAGTACTTAACATTAGAAAGTAATATTAATGCGTTGATATTTCTAGACAAAAATTATTTTACGGTATGAGATCATTTAACAGATAAAATGAAATCGAAGATAAATTTCATAGCAAATAAATTAACAAAAAAAAGAGTTTTGAAGTTCATTTGATATTAAGGGTGGCAATTAGACACTGGCTAAAATAGCCTGATCAATTATTCTTGATAAAATGTGTTGATTACTACAAAAATGTTAAATGTATTTATATCATTTGTATTTTAAGACACCAAACCCCAAACAATGAACTAATCTGGCACATTTATGTAAATGGCATTAGCAAAATATAAATATTTGGCAATAATTGCATATTAATCTTACAAATTATTATTTGTTTTCAATTGAGAGTAGAATTAAAGTTTTAGCTTACATATTTATACATTTAAATAATAGAAAAATTTATATATATAAATGCAAATTTGTTCATGTTATCTATAAAATGTTGCAATGAAATTTAGAAAAATTATTTTTTCATCTACTTCTATTGAAGAAGTATAAAAGCTGATAAGTTTTTCCATTATTTTAGTAATATCAAAGCATACTTCATAAATCTTGAAGATAAAAACTATCTTATTCAATAAATTTTAATTAAAAAAAGAAATATGAAATTTATGGAGAATGAAAAATTAAGAAAACTATTTAGTACAAGTAATTAAATAAGTTTTATAATTTATTTTAAATGTTTTTCAATTTTTGATTTAAAAAAAAAAAAAACCATAAAGTTTTTGTGACCGCACAAAACCACAAATTTATCAGTGTAAATATATAATGTAAAAAAAGTAATCCCTATCTCAGATGATTTAAATAAAGTGAAATTTTAAGCACAGGCTAGCTAAACACAACATAACAAGAATATAAAATTTAAACGTATCATAACCCCTGGCAATCCAATGACAATTTTTAATGCTATATTATAAAAATGCAATGAAAATGTTCATGAAAAATGCAAAAATAATAAATAAAAAATCAACTTTCTGAATGGAAAATGGGTCTTCACGCAGGATAAATGACGTTTTCCATTGTAAAATCATGAAAGGATTGCCATAAAGGAAAGGACACCAAAGGGCCACAAAGTTCACCTTTTGACAAGAATGTAATAGATACACTAAATTTCAGCTTTTTTGCAAACATCTAAAACTAATGAAGGCTTTTATGCGAATAAAGTGAGTATTTCTTAAAACTTGTAAAGCAGATTTTGTCCAGCATCTGCTTTTGTTTATTTTGATGGCTAAACAAATGTGGCAAGGGCAGATGGTGATGCTGAGTCTTCTGGTTTCTTCTTAGAACCATACTGGCCTATGAAAGATCCATCCTCATTAAACTTGCTAGCTTCTCCCTCACCATATTCCACCATACTGTCTGTCTCACTCTCTGGCCCTTTTACGCTACTGTTCAGTGAGGTTCGACTTCCACTAGTGCGATCCGGTACTTCAGCTCTGCAAAAGGAAAATCATTTAATAATTTTAGTTAGTATCATTGACTGTTTTAGAACTTTAAAATCCAACAAAATACATATAATGGCCACATTCTAAGGCATCAAATGCTATGCATAAATAGTGATGCTTAATACACTCAAAGGTTTAATATGGCCAAGTGATAGAATGACATTCTAACAGGAAGTGGGTGTTGTGTTTCCCCATAAACAGTTCCAGATAAGTGCATAATTTTCCAATATTTTGGATTATGTAACATGTGAATTATGCCAACTGTAATAAAGTTCTCCTAAAAAGCAAAAACATGTGGGATATCTAAGTAGCCTTAACCATATTAAGCTAAGCAATGTTCAAATAATGTATTTAATTTAGATTGAATGAGAACTTACTGCATCACTAAATAGTCATATTTTGCACATGACTGCAATCTACAGTTTAAAATATATTCCAAACCATTATAAATATCTACCTTGAGATAGAGATTGAACTTATATAAAAAGTAATGAACTACAGGAACTACAAGAAGTATGAGCAATGAACATTTAATAATCAGCTTGACAAATATAATACAATATAAAAATTATTAATGCTATTTCTGTGAACATCTTTCTTGATATACACTAGGATTAAATGCAAATATCATATTGGTCTCCAATAAAAAAACAAAATTTATAAAAAATAAACTAAGCACCTATACGCTCTTAAGTGTTTAGTTTATTTAATGATTTCTTATAATTTTAAACTAACAAACTTTTTTTTCCTTCTTTTTTTTTAAATCTAGATAAAACAAATATAGTTTTGTAGCATGCATTCCTTATGATAGATCATTTGTCCCTCCACAATATAAATAAATACAGTTCATTTCATATCAAGAGAATTTCTTCTGAAGGTATTTAGCACTAATTATTTCTGAAGGTATTTAGCACTAATTATTCAACAGCTATCAGCTGTTAAGTTATATCTGCACAATGTCTAAGACTAGAGCATTATTGCAAAAAAAAAAAAAAAGAAAAGAAAGAAAAAAAAAAGGAAAAAAAAAGAATTGTATTGTAAATTTGGAAGCTATAAATAAAATTTTCATAATGTTATAAATTTTATTAACAAATAATGAATTTAGAAAATGTGTAATTTAAGCAAAAATGAAGTCTGCAATCTTATTACCATAAAAGAGAGAGAAAAGTTGATAAAAGTCTATAATCTAACCATAAATTAATCAGATCACCCAAGTGTGTCGCTGCAATGACTTATAAATAATATTGAAATACTAATATAATCTTTATTTTATTTGTTCATAGCTGCATATTCACTTTTTTATTACTTATATTATTTTCAAATTAAGATATAAAGCAATAAAAAAATACTACGGCATTTATTTTTGAAAATGTTTTAATAATGCAGACTGTATGAAAAATAAGAAATCAGCTTCTAGAAAATTAACAAGAATGGAAATTAATAAAATATTAGAAATACAATGCATTGTTGTATTTGTATTAATTAAGCACGCAATAATTTTCTTAGAATATAATAAATATATTTTCCTAATTGGGATACATTATTTTAGTAAATTGAAAAAGATATATTAATTTATAACAATAAAGGATAATTTAGTCTCTTTCTGAGGTAACATTTTTACATATTGATAAATATCGAAAGAAAACTTACGCTTTGGTATATTCATTGAATCCTCCATCATCTGCATACTCTAGATCTCGACCTTGAGCAGCTTCTTTTTCATGGACAGAATATTTTCCACCCCGATTTCTTTTAATGAGGCAAATAATGATAAGTAAAAGAAGTAGTAAAGCTATTGCACACATCATCCCTATGAACCAAGCAGCTGTTGCAAAATTCTCACTTGATTCTGGTGCTTGAACAGCAGCTAGGATGAAACAAATTGTTATAAGAAGGATTACAATTAGCTGTAAAAAGTCACTTTTTATTACTACAAAATCATTGCCCATAAATTTTCAAATATTTACCCATTCCTCCAGTTTCAAATTCCTCAATTTTGCTTGGTGTTTGAAACTCTCCATCAACTGCAACCACTTGCATCTCATAAAGGGAGCCCAATTCCAATCCTGTCACAAGAATAGAATCCTGGTTCTCTTCAGGCTGAGTACTTTCCCAGTTAGGATCATCTATTAAACAAAAAAATGTAAAACCTTTGGATTTCCCAATTTTGCATTAGCTTTAAATAATTTTGTTTACTGTTTGTCAAAATTATTATATTTTTGTAATTGTTTTCTTCATAATAAAAGGTTATTATTGAAAGATTAGTTTTAAAGTTATGTAAAAAAATTAAATCCTCTTTATACATTTTGGAATATTTAGTAATTATGTATTAAATACCTTTTTTTTTCAAAATATCAATTTAACAGCTATATATAATTATTGCCGTAAAATTAAACTTAATTAAACATTTTTGAGATTATTGGTTTCTTATTTATGCAAAAAAATAGACATTAAAGAAACTATTATTTTAGTGATTAGATTCTAAGGGGGGAAACGCTCCAAGCAAACCTTATTTAAACTTAAAACTTATTCAATAATTATTTTTATGAAAAAAGAATACTCTAAAAATACTATAATTGTAAAAAAGGATAAAAAAATTTTATCATGGAAATAGGTAATATTAGTAAAACATAAGAAATGTTTCCAATATCTATGTACATATTTATTGTATGAACATCTTATGCAAGAGAGTTATTGGAAAAATTTCTTACTGATAAAACTGAAATTTAAAATAGCAGTAATGAACAAAATTTTACCTAGGAACAAAATCTAAATAGATTTTATTTAAGATTTTCTTGATTTTTTCTTCAAGATAAACTGCTTAATCGTAAGAATTGATCATGTGAATTTTTTAATCGTCTTTGACTTTTTTCCTAGTGCACTAAAAACTCAAACCATGTTAATACTAAAGCTAATTTAATATTAATCAACAATGATTTAAAAAAAAAAACGTTGGTGCTACTCATAATGTCACAGCCTGAATTTGATTTTCCACTATCCTAACATATCTAGTGACATGATCACATTTAGGACATCAACAATTGCAAAAGGAGATACCGGTTATGATTATTTATATTTTTACTACTTAGGGTATTTAAACTGTACATATAAACATAAAATGAAAAGCGTGACAAAACACTAACCCTTCTTTTTATATTTAACAAAGAAGAAACTTCCCGGATGTCCTTCAACAGCTGGCACCCAGGTAACACGCACACCAGCTTTACCATCAACATCAGGTAGATGATTCCATACAAAATGGGGTTCATCAGGATCTATAAGTATAGCAATATTTTTATTTCTAGCAACAAATGCTTACTTGAATTAAAAAAAAGAGGATAACATATGAAAAATACAATTTAAAAAACTTATGTTAGTAGATTGTCCAAAGACAAATTCAAGAAGTTTTCCAGGAGTCCTATTAGATTTTTCTTTGAAATTTTGACATTCACATACACACATGATGGATAAATATTTCTATTATTTTTAGCAAAATATATTTGTAATTTTATACATATTTTCTATTACATTTTTTAAAGATAAATACACATAAAATTTTAAAGTAAAAACTAATATAAATATCTTTAATTTAAATTTGATTTAAAATTATTGATGATTTCAAGAGTAATTAAATGAATACAGATCATATTAATAGAATCAATTTCATTTATATTTTCCAAATTTTTTACATTACTTTGTATATAATGATAGATCATTAAATTATTTACATAGCACTTTTTTAATATATTTTATAACACATTTAATATCAGTATAAACATAATTTATTTTTAATAAGAATACTAGAACAACATTATGAAGATAAAAATTACAATTATTGCTTACATATAAAGTTAGTATTATTTATTTCCTTTTTCTAATCATTATTTTTAAATAAAAGAACATTCTTTTCAATCCTTCTGTCCTTCCTTTTATCAATTGAACAAAGATAACTTTGTTTTCAAATTCTTTTAAATTACTCAACCATTAACTATCCATATTTTAGGTACAACCATTTATTTAACTAGTCAAAATTATTTAATAGACCAATTTACATTCATATATATGTAATATTTATATTGATATTAACAAAAGACTAATCTATTAACTCTAAGCCTTTCTTATTTAATTTGTTATTAATATAATTTTTGTTTCTATGATTATCTATGACATCATGTTCTTCCTTTTGTAATTAATGTTAGTTTGTCAAATTTTCAAATTTCTTAGATTTTTTAAGTTAATTTAACATTTAAATCTTTTTTTTTGTCGATTTATTTTATTTACATAAGATCAGTATGTTCCTTTTATTTTGGTTGTCTTTTAATCTGATTTTATTCAACTAAACATTAATATTTAAATCTTACACCTACATCAGAGCTGAATTGGTCTTCATTAATTATTATATTACTGATATTTACATTTTAAATGTAATAGTTAATAACATGTTTAGTCCACGATCGATTGATTTTTTTAAAATTTTTACCATTAAAATGTTTTTTATTGGAAACTTCCATTCCATAGAGGTTTTCAATGCAAATGATCTTTGATTATAAGAACAAAAATTTATTATTTTCTGTAAGTGATAACTTTATCTTGTTGATAATAAATTAAAAGAAAAGTATTTTCAATAGAATCAAAATAATCTTTACTATAATTTTAGAATTATAAAAATGAATTTAAAATTTAAATTCTGAGGGGGAAATAAAAAAATTTTAAACCAATGCATTAATTTCAAGCGCATTAGACAAAATGAGAGATCTGCCATTCAGCATGCATCAATTAATTCATTATCTATCACAGAATTTTTTGTAATGGATACTTTACTATACTATTCTTTCACTGATAAAAAACGATTTACAATTTTAAAAAGCTTCTTCCTTTCAAACCAGAAAACCATTAAACTGAAGGATCATAAGTTTCTTTAGCATAATATATAAATATAAAATTTAATGAAGAGAGTATTAACAATTATATATAAAATAGTAAGTTCATTAAAGTTTGATCAATTTTTAAATGATAAAAGTAAATATTTAAAAATCATTTAACTTGATATTTTTTATAACATTTTTTTTTCATTCTCATCAATTAATATAAAAATGAGAGCAAACTTTCCTCAAAACATTTCTATAAGCATACTTAAAGTTCCCTGTCCTTTTCCACCAAACTTTCTAAGATAAGCAAAATCCTAATAATAAATTAAATCAATATTAAAAAGTTAAGAATCAATTCATACATTGTAACAGATTTTTATTTAAGGTAATATATTTGGTTTAGACTCTACTAAATCTCTTTCTTTTACTGTGTGAATTCAGAACAATTCAAAATATTTATACATGGGCTCACTACGACAAAATAACTGGACAGCACTTTTCAGAATAGTATGTTCCAGATTTGAGTTCAATCATTCCTGAACAAAAGCTGTGTGGAAACTGTATTTTCATTTTCACTATACATATCTGTTAGGCAGAGTTCTAGGTTTAGGTTTTCTCCCAAGTGACATGCAAATAGACTAGTTATCTATTAAAAACTTTCCCACAGGATGTTTAAACAACATTTATAACAACATCCAGCCCTCTAATATAGTGACAAAAATTATTCATGCTAGAAGGGGAATTGAACTCAGATCTATTAGAATGAAAATCAGAAGATAATTCATTCAATTCTGGGTTCAGTTTATAAAATAATAAATAATAATTTTACTTATTTCCTTTCATTTGTTCAATATCAAACTATATATATAGAGAGAGAGAGAGAAAGGAAGAAAGAAAACTTTCAGAAAAAATTAAACATATGTCTAAAAAAATATTTATGAAATGTTTAAAGAATTTCATAAAATAAATATTTACTGCAACCAAATACTTACGGCGAGCTCCTTTATCATTGGTCTCTACTTCTATATACATTTTTTCTCCTTCACCAACTTTAGTTGTTGCATATATATCAATACGATATTTTGTCTTTGGTTTTAGGTTGGCTAGTTTTGCTCTGGTTTCTCTGGGATCTGTTATCTGTGGCTTTCTCTCTCTCACCTCTCCTAGTTCTGTTCCACTAACTGTTTGCAAAGAGAATTAAAACATTTTAGTAAACAATTAAAAAATAATGATGAATTACAAAACAAATTATTGAATTCTAATTAATAGAATATAAGTTAAAAACATTTAAAAATATTGGTACATGAGAATTCTTAATTATTGAAAAGCTCCACTTACCAGTAACACAAATTATATATAAAAAAAAATTAAAGAGAAATATACAACTAAATTTTATTTCAAACCATGAATTTATAGAAGTTACACAGATAAATGAAAAAAATAAATAAAAACAAAAAAGCAGTTAATTTAATATGCTTAAAGCAAGATATTTATATTACATTAAAGTATTACAAAATATCAGAAGTAAAAAATATTGCTCCTCGAATTTTTAAAGTAAAATAGGAATGAAAAATTTCTCATTATTCTGATTTTTAATTATTTGATTATTAAATTATACTGACAATTCTCAATAATCCTCATCTAATGTAATACAAATTAAATCATATAATGACTGCAATTATATAAAATGAGAGGAATGTATTTAATACTTAAAAAATTAAAAAGCTCAGTTTATTAAGTTTAATCAGAAAATTCATTTCACAAATAACATTAAAAATTTCCATAAAAATTAAGTTAATAAAAATTTACCAACATTCAATAAGTGAGTTACAGAACTTAATAAATTTTAAACAGTTAATTTATAAACAATTACGTTGAGAAAAATTTTTCATCTTGAATATAAATTAATATATAATAAAGATTTTATTGAACAATAAAGATATTGAAACTGATATAAAAAGAAATATAAACGGGATATATTATGGAATCAGGAATTTTAATGAGAAAAAAAAATTAAATTAAGATAGCAACCAAACATTTATGAGAAAAATTCACAAAAATAAACAATATATAAATCTTATGTTCAAACATTTATGAAGATTTAATATTAGAAATGAAATATAATATAATGAAACAGATAAACTATTACTGTTGCCATTACTAAAAAATAACAGCATAGAATAGTTTTCACTAACAAAGTAATAGTTAACTTTCATTAAATGGAGATTTAATAGTCTCTATAATACCTTCACGATAATATATATTGTAACCAGTCAGTATGCCATTTGGTTCAGCAGGTCGTTTCCAGATGAGGTATAAGGCATTAGACCCCAATGGAATTGCATCAAAATAGGCAACAGGACCTGGAGCTAAAAATATTGGAGAAATTTTATATGAATAAATGGTTAGATCATGAGGTTTCAAATTGAGATACTATCAGGAAAAACATTTAAAAGAAAGAATACAAAATTCATAAATGATAATCAGCATCTAAATAAATAATATACACCTCACTCTTTAAAAGTTTTCCTATATTCATTCTATGCTTTCTCAATAAATTTAGTAATGCAAAAAAGGAATATGAATTAGGTAAAAAATATATAGATTTTTCTTTTATACTTTTTAATAAATATGTGATTGAAATAAAAAAAATTTCTTATTAGTTAATTCAAATTTTTTCAGCTTCAATTTTTTAAAATCTTTCTTTGAAAATCTGTGTTGATTACAGATGCATATTATTGTAATGTGGGATCAGGCATATTACAAATTTCCTAATATTAAAATTGCAAATATATTTTCTATTCTAGATTTATTAAATGGATTATAAATATTTTGAATTATCCAAGTTCTTCTTGCATTAAAATTATCAGTCATCTAAGATATCATCTAAGAAAATGATTTGTAGCTACTTCAAAGAAAGTTAAATATTAAGAATAAGGAAAATATTTAGTATAATTTTTATGTATTAAAAATGTATGAATATCACAAATTTTAGAAAATTAGATGAAGTATATTTCTACTGCCAATACCTATTTCTTTGAAACTTTTCCTGGCATAGAATACTTAAATTTATTTAAATATTTTATTTTGCCAAAAGTTAATTTTAAAATAATAAACAAAGAAAAATTTAGATGATTTTAATCTGACAATTCATGGTGATTAATTCTAGTTTTCTTTGAAAATATTAGAAAGGATTTTAACTGGCAAAATGGTATCTTGACTCTCAATTGCAGGGGTCGGAGTACAGAAATTATTTTTTCAGGACACTATTTTCA
>JAPDSC010003260.1:0-14980 GCA_026290005.1 Latrodectus geometricus
TTTTTTTTTTATATTAAACACAAATTGAAATTAAAGGTGACAGCCAGAACATCAGAGTTTTCATGGTAATATAAATGTTTTGGTAATGCAGCGCTCTCTAGTGAACTTAATAGCAACCTTCATGGTATATTCAAAAAATTAAAGCAGTGGGAAAAATAACTGTATTTGTAATTTCGGGATTTCTTCTGCTGCTGTTCTGTCTGCAAGATGCAAAACAAGTCTGTTTTGTTTTACCCTTGATGTCATATTTTACGGTTATGCTGTAAATTTTTCGCCGCTTTCCTATAGTATGGCTGGAAGTGATAGCGAAGACGAAGTAAGATGGTGTTTTTTATTTGCTTAAATGCATGAATTTTTATTTCGTGTTTTTTCACCTTGTAACTTAGAGGTAACGGAATTCATAGCATTTTATCGATTATGAATTATTTTTACTATTGCTTTTTAAAAGTTATGCCGATATTTATACATTCGATCCTTATTACATAAATTAACTTTGATCTTACAATCGAATTTAATGCCCATGGAAATTTTTATAACAGTATAGGAATATTACATGAGAATCGGTGTAATATAGTGTAATAAAATAATATAATAAAATTTCTGAATTTTTTAAAGAATTTACTTTTACATAATTTAAATAAGTAATAGCTTTCGAATTAAATTTTTTCCATGATTTTATGTTAAAAGTTGTTGAATTTTCTCGAAATTTATTTGGTTCTCTATTTATTTATAGTTTCAGAGAATTGTTTCAATATTAATAAGTTAAAAATCTAGTAAAAAAAAAAAAAAAAAAAAAAAAAAAAAACTATCCAATATGAAATGAGAATAAAATTTCTGACTGTAAAAAGTTTTTTTTTTTTTTTTTTTTTAAATTTATCACTTAGAATTCCTTAATTTTTTTAAAACAGGATTATGATGTTTCTATTTAAATTGTTTGAATATCAGTCAGAAATGTATGCATTAATTACCTAACTCGACATAGTCTTATTTAATGAATTTGTAGTGCTGACTAATTATTTTTTTTCTTCCTGTCAGATGCAACTTATTTCAGATTTATTTATATTTTTTGTATCTCATTCATCTAACAATACATTCACTATATTATGCTAAATTGTTGAGAGAAAAATGTTGCATTTCAGCATTATATATTTGTATATGTGTATCCTGCATATTTTTTATAGTATTTTATAATTTTTATATTTTTAAATATTTCTTAAAAATAAATCTTGCGTTTATTGTTAATAAATTTAAGTGCAAAAATTAATCAAAATATTAAAATTTAATTTAAATTTAATTTTAATATTTTGATTATATTTACATTAAATATTATCAAATAAAGACGAAATAAGAAATATTATGAATTATAAAATAAATCAACAGTATTAAATAATTGTTTGTGAAGTTAAATTATAAGAAAATGTATAATTCTGGAAAATATATCCTATATGTTCATATGCAAATATACCCTTTGAATAAAATTAATTTAAAATAAAATTTAAAATTTATGTGTGAAAACCTTATTTTTTTAATTATTAATGATCAATTACTTTACTTATATATTTTTTAGCTTGAAAGTCGATTATATGTGCACAATTTTTAAAAATAGAATGCTTTTATTTTTCTAGTATTGGGAAATTATTGAGATATAGTACAATATTGTTACTATATAATTTGATTGTTTTTTAATATTAAAAAAATACTGTACTAAATCTTAAATATTTATGTATATTTTTGTTATTTCATCCTTTGAAATATATAAATTATGACTAGAATAACTTTTTTAAACATAAATTTTAACTAAAAAATCATTTTATTTATTTATTTAATTAAATAACTTTTGTTTTTATACATATTTTTCTTAAATTAATTTTTTTTTATTTAAGTAGTAAAGTTTTAATTTTTTTATTTGTTGGTCAAAATCGTAAATTATTAAATTATAGTTATTTAAAATAAACTAAAATTTTCTATTGAATCACAATTAAAAGAAATTCAATAATGTTTTCTGTAATTTTTTAGGCATTTGAAGATGCTCTTGATGGATTGCATATGTAAGTGTATTTTTGTGGATGATTCAAAATTATGTTTTTATCATATTAGGGATTATGCTTTGTTTAATACATTCTCTTAAAAAACTTTAATTTCTTATTCAGCTTTTATGTATGCAGAAGTTAATCTACATGAATCTTTATCTTTTAACATATCTATTAATTTATTTAGTGTGTCAAATCTGAGTAAGAGAAAAGTTATAAAAAAAAATGTAAGATTAAAAATATATCCATATGTGGGAATATCTATGTTCATATGAAAATTTAACCTTTGAATAAAAAAATAAGCATCTATTCCTTTTAGTTATTAATGATTAGTTACTTTATTTAAAAAAATATTATTTGTATATTCATTTAGTTTGAAAGTCAGTTATACATGTAAAATTTTTTTTAAATAAATTGCTTTTACTTCTATTTTTAAAAATTAGGAAATATTTTAAAATTTATTTATTCTGAAGCTTTTAGTTTCCATTTTTCCAAAATGAAAATTAATAAATAATGGAAATGAAATTAATTTGAAAAGGTCTTAAATTCTTATATGCTTGTTAATCTTGTCTTTTATTTACAGATTTTTATCTGTTTTTATTTAAAAAAGGAATTGTTGTTTCTTAAATTTAATTGGGATACTCTTAAACTAGAAACTGAATTCATTATAATATCATTAAAATAAATTAAAAATATTTATAAGAATAAAATTGATCATTTTTAAAAGTTACAATCATTTTGAGGACTAAGAAAGTAATTATGCATGGGTGAATATTTTATATAATAGAAAAATAGGTTTCATTTGTAGTATAAAAAATAATAGAATGCTTTAGTTTAGCAAAATGTGCTCTTCTTAACAAAATGTTTTAGCTATTACATTTGGCCAAATATATTTAAAATTTTATATAAACATAAAAGTTTTGAGAAATGTTATAAATTAATAGTTTAAAAGTTTCATGCATACTTTCTTACCTACATTTCTATGTATGCACTTACCTTTATAAAAAAGGAAAGTACATATGTTGTTGAAAATAAGAGCCATTCTACTTAAATAAAAATTATTGCATTTTAAGAAAACAATAAAACTGTGAATTTGGACTTTTTTTAAACTTAAAAGATTAAGACAACTACTTTTGTGTGTAAATTAAAAATTAAATTTATAATGATGTGAAATTTTTAGTTTACCTAATTTATAAAATAATAAATGATGCTAATAAGAAATCTATTATTAGTAAAAATATTTTTAATTACTATTTAAAATAATTATTAGAGCAATATAGAATCATATATTTTATATCTTTAAATAGGATATAATTTACAAGCATATTTTTTGGCTAGAATATTATGTTGCCAGCAATTGTTACACTTAATCTAGACAAAGATGATATTACAGAAAACATTTTATAAGTAATAAAAAAACATCTTTTTCTGACATTTTATGGTCAGAATTATGTCCAATAATAATTAAAATAAAACAACACAATAAAAAAAAAAAAAACTTTCAAGATTCTTCAAGAAAAAAGGTTTTTTTTTATGAGTTTGAAAAAGAATGATACATCATTTTTGTTCTTGACTGATAAAAAGACATTAATTTTTTATCAATATCAATGATTCTATCTGAAAATAATTCTTGAAGATTAACAACTATGAATTTAACAATAATTTTATCATAACTTGACAACTTAGTTTGAAATTTTTTTTGATATATATTATATTCTATTCTAGTTTTATTAGAAATTGTGACAGTATAAAATGTTTTTATTTCTTTTAAAATATAGTAAATCTATAATATTTTCCTCAATTCTTCTTTTTAAAATGATCATAAATTTTTTCTATACTTGAATTTTCAACCTACTTTAATCTGGTTCTGAAAATTTAATGATTTGATGTTTGACAGAATTTCACATAGATCCATAAACGATAACAAATATGTATATTTTAAATTTGCTATAAAGTATTAATAACTTAGTTTGCTAGGAACACAATAAAATATAAAAAGTAAGTGGATGTGCATCTTTCAAAACACATAGCACTTTGGAAAAACTCCTTTAATTGAATATATATATATATATATATATATATATATATATATATATATATATATAATTTCTTTCAATAAAGTTTTGCAGTACTTATTATAAAATTTCTAATTCTTCATTTTCATGAATAAATTATTTTTTAGATTGACTGCATATTGAAAGCATATGTCATTTGTGTTTTAATAAAATTTTTCTTCTATATAGTTTTTAATGTAAAATTGTACTGCTTAGAAAGTTATCTGCGTGCATTCAACTTGCTGGTAACTGTAATTTTAATGAAAACTGCCATCTGTTAAATTTGAGTATAATGCAACAATTTTTGGAAAAAATACTGTTTGCATTTTTTTTCTATGTGCAACTTTTCTCTGAATTATTGGAACTTGATTCAACAATTGCTCTTTTTGTTTGCTTTTCAAACTACATTGAGCTGAATTGGTAGCTAAATGGTTTATGCTTTGGTCAGGAATTCTGTTCTTTCTTCCATTTGGGCTGTTGATGGCAGTTAAAAATTTTCTATGAAATGTAGTTCTTAATTGAATAAGTCCACTTGTGAGAGTGTAATGGAAAAAAATATGTCCAAATTATTTTTTTGATAGGCATCTTAATATAAACAATCCTATATTTATCATTAAATTTTGATAATTAATAGTATAATAATCTTTAAAATATAATATCTATTATCAGTTTATTTATACTTGTGTTTGAAAAATACAGAATTATATTAAAAATGAGAAAATTCAGAAACCCAAACAGTTGATGTATTATGTAAAAAGAAAACATCAGCTAAAATGTAAGGATATTCTATGTTCTTATATTATTTTGCATGTTGGTTTGTTAAAATTTAATGAGAAATTTGTCTACCAAGCTTCAAGTTATTTATGAAGATAAATGAAGCAACAAAATTGTATTGGTTGTTATTATTAAAATTAAAGTGCTATTAAATATTTTAAATAGTTTTTTAAAGCTATTTTACTACATATTGTATATTGTTATAGACATTTCAGAGGTGTTTGTTTAATATGAAAAATATTTGAATTAATCTTTATATATATATATATATATATTAGTACTTGTTTGCCTTATCATTTTAATAAGAGTTTTTCATCTATATTAACAGTGATGGATTGCCTAGTTTGGATGAATCAATAAAAGAAGCAAAACTTGCTTTGGATCTGTTTTTCCAAAATAAATTTGCTGCTGCTTTAGATAGTCTTATGCCTTGGTAAGCATGAATCCATATTTGTAAAAAAAAAAAGATAAAAATAAAAAAAAAATAAAGAAATAAAGAAATGCAATTCTATTTTAAATAGAAGAGGAAAAAAATTATTGAAAATTTTTAATTTATATTTTGTAAATCTAGCTTTATATAACATATATTTCTTTAAAATGTACATGTTGAATTCTGAAATTTAAGTAGTATTAAAATCTAAAACATTATAATAGAGTTATAAAATCATTTATTTTGTCATTATAATTAAAGTTTAATAAACGCCAGTTCTATGCAATGTCTAGGATTGACAGCAACTTAGTGGTAAGGCTATATTCTTTGCAGTGGAAGATCTTATGTGCCATCTTGATCACTTGTGCTTAACAAAAGATGAATATTGTTTTTGTGCTTTCATTTGTCAAGATGCATGCTTAGAAATTTTCCTGGTAACACATGAGTACCTGTGACATGGGAATATGAGCCATTATTTATAAAAGTCCTTTCAATAGATGCAAGTTCAATAGGCTTTGTTAAAATGTTTTACTACAGTCTATTGAACAACAATAAGCCTTTAGCTGTTGGGCTCTCCAATGCATAATATAAAGTATGCTTGTCAGATTCTACCAATTTTTAATTTTCTTAATTATGGTTAATAATATGTAACTTATCTAAACCAGTTCATTTATTTGTTTAACATACAGAGATCTACTGTTAACCTCTTAACTTTATTAAAATGCTTTTTAACATTACAAATGACTTTTGAATTAAACCTAATGTTAAAAATAATTTCACTTTTAATGAAGCCATTTTAATTTATAATCTTAAACATTCATAACTTTCATAAATGGTATTTAACTAAAAGGTTATGTTAACTACCATTTACAAAAGTTATAAATGTTTAAGATTTTAAATTAAAAGGAAATTTTTATGTATAATAAAATTATTATGTTTTGCTTTATTAAATATATAGGTTATTTCTTAAATTGATCAACTAATATTATTTGTATTAAATAAAGCTAGAATTATTTTCTGAAAACTGAAAATTTTTGTTTGAAATTTCTATTTTATCTTATTTTGAAACTTTTAGGTCACATATGAGTACTTATCATGCTTTGGGCAAAGGTACTATGCTTTTTATGCAAGCATTGCTCACTATGGAGAGTGTAAGTTTAATTTTTTTTTATTTTTCTGAAAACCAATAATTTATCTGTAATATGAATTTAGTGGTAAGACATAACAGGTGAATTTCTTTAGTTTAAAATTTAAAACATTATATTAAAATGACATTTACATGTTAATTTACTTATTTTTATGTAATTTTAATTATACATTTATACTTAAGAAAACAGAGTCAAGATAATTTCTTTTATTATGCATTTAGAAAGAGATAGAAAAAGCTGCTGAAGCATTAAGACAAACTGTAGATGTGTGTCAAAGAAAACGAAAAAAGCACACTGTATCCAAAATGTTGCGGCGGCCAGATTATAATTTATACACTGAAGGTAAGAATCTTATGTTTATAGGTATACATTCTAAATGTGAAATAAAGTGTTTGCTGTTCTTGCTTTATTGATAACTAAGATTTTAAAAGTAATTTGGAAAAGTTTTCAAGGAGAACAATATGTTAAGTATTCATATTTTAAAATGAATAACTATTTGATATAATCTGGTAATGTAATATATTTTAAATCTAAGTATACATATATAGTGGTGCAGTAAGTCTTGGACTGTACCTTAAGGTTAACAGGTTTGGAATACTAACCCATCACCAAGCATCTCATAATTTTGAACAGTCAATTGATGAAAAGGTCACACCTGAGCTGGCACTTTCCTCTCCATATACACACCACACCAGTGGAAGGACTTTGGATGTCACATATTAATGTGTGGACACATTCCCAATTCACAAAGCTCCCACTCTAGTGAATAATGTCACCCTCCCAATAATTGCCCATAGCAAATGATGCATAACTATGCTGATCTTAATTGGAAGCGGTTTGAAGCTACTAAACCACTAGAACTCAAATCAAAGTATAGAAAATGATACATCTTTATTCTTTGAATGCAACAATTTCAAATTGAATCTAATTAAATGTTTATATTAAAATTAATTTTTAATTTATTTGATCAGTTTTATTTTAATTTTGAAGAAAATGTTTAAACCATTTAATCAATGATAAATAAATTTTAAAAAATGTGATTGAACCAAACATTGGCAAAGTGAATAATTAATATTTTGACTTCTTTCTGATTAAATAAGCCATATATAAGATTTAACATTTATGAACTTGTTCTTACATTTTGTAAATTTGGCTTTGAAATTTCTGAAATGTTATTCCTTTTGTATTGTATATAAGAAGTTTATATGACTTTCAGGTAATCTATTCATTGATTAAACTTCTACTTTGAGTATATTTGCTAAAAGTGTAAAATCTATTTCAAATACTGGTCAAGTTGACTCTTGAACATACCGAATTGACCTTATAACGAAAACCAAATTGATGGGCCAAATATGTTGCATCTTATTTTAGAATTTATGATGTTTGATTATTTTATCCAGTTATTCTATTTTGGGTTTATTAATTTACTGATTTAATTTATTCATCAATTGATTTACTTTTCAATTTAAAAAAATTTTTTAATTAATATAAATTTGCTTTCTTGTTTATAGAGGAAGTACATGCTGAATTATGTTATGCTGAATGTTTGCTTTTGACAGCAGTGTTAACTTTTGTTGAAGATCAGAGTCTGGTAAACTTCGTTCGTGGTAGCCTCAGAATACGAACATGTTATCATTCCTATAAGTAAGTACAATAAAGGTTAACAAATATTGTGATTACTAAATTTAAAAATATCATTATTACTATTTTAAACAATATCTGTATTTAATATATAATTATATATAAGTTTTGCTAAGAAAACTAAATTTAACAATAACTAATTTGCCCATGAGTATTTTATTTTCAATATCGTTTTTAATGATCTCATTGTTGTTTTTAGAGAATGCATGCATATATTAGAAACTAGAAAATGGAGTAATGATCTGAGAAAGAAACATTTTGAAAGTGGAGTGCGAATGGGTGTTGGTGCCTTCAATTTAGTAAGTTTGCATTTTAAATTTACAAATTCTTCAATATTTTTAGTTGTTGTTTATAGAAAATTAAAAAGTATTTTGATTTAATATGGATAAGAATCAAAACTAGTCAACTTTTTCATACTGAATCCAATTTTATATTTTAAGTGATTTGTTTTTGTGCTTTTGTCAGCTCATTTAAAAATACATTTTGAAGAGTATTAGATGATTATTAAAGTAATTTTTTTCTTTTGATCCTGCAAAACTGATTGGACAACTGATGCTCTGTCTTTCTGTTCAATGTTTGTAGTAGGCTTGATTTTCACTTTGGCTGAAGTTTATAATAGTTCATAAAATATTTCAAACTGAGTGCCATTGAAGTTAGCTTGTATATGCAAATAATTACTGGATCAAAAACAGTCCAAAAAATTGAGAGCTGACTTTCTCTTCAACAATTTATTAATTCAATTTCCTAAAATGTGTAGATGTTTGTTGTAATTCTGAATCCAATTTAAATTGAAGTGCTAGTAGAATTTTTATTCTGGTGATAGGAATAAGACCTTAAAACACAAGTAAATTAAACCTGTTTTCATTCTTTCTTGTTTTAATTTTGTTTTTAATAAGCTATTGAATAGTTCCATGATGTTTTATGTAATAACAAGACACTGATAATGTTTCAGCTTTTCCTTTCTTTGAATTTCTTGTCCATGACTAAATTTAATGTGTTGGAAACAAAAGCAGTCTGGTCGTAGAAAGTTTTAAAAAATGGAATCAAAAACAGAAGCATCTGAAACAAAAAAATATAAACTGAACTCTCACTCAATTTTCATTTCTGTGTACAGTTGTAAATTTGTATATGAGGATGGAATTACTTTTGGCTGAGATTTAAAGCATTGCTAAAAATATCCAAGGAAAATCTTATTCTCAAACGTTTTCCATTGGTTTTTAGAGTAGAAATATCATTTTAATTATTTATTTTCATCTTTTATTTTATGAATGTGATATAATTATTTTAATACATAATTTAAATACAATTTTTAAATTATAGAAAGGCTTTGTGAGAAGGTAAATACATCTATTTGTGTTGTTGTTGTTGCATGCCCCTGTGATCAGCAGCATTAGACCAGGTCCATGAGTGTGCACATCCTTAAAAAGTCCAGCACCATAAGTGGGTTTACAGTCAAATTCCTCTTAGAGACAATAAGGCGCCCAAGAATATGTTCTGGAGTAGCTTGTTCAGTTGAACACTTAGAGCAAATGTCAAATTTTCTCGAACCTTTGGAAAATTTCAAAGTTGTAAGGTGGCCACTTCTGGATTGGGCAAGTGTAGTTTGTTACTGTCTATTGAAATCTGAAGCCAGGGAGCCTCCCGGGCAAGAGTTTCTCCTTGCAATTTGTTTCTAACATTCTTAAAATTTTGTTTGTAATGATTTGGTGACATATTTCGTTTTTGCAAATATTACATAAGGATTCATGATCTGCTCTTCGGACTGTAGCATTTGTTTTCTTTTTTACTGGCTATGTGATTTCAATTAAAAGTAAATGTTTAAATATATCTCTATGGTTATTTATTAATAGCTGGCATTTGAATTTGCAGTGCTTTAACAATATGACTATACTTCTCTAAGTAAAATGTCCTGAATACAATCACAGCCATTGTAAACAATAGAAGATGAATGTTATGCTTCTGTTTTAAGCTTCTATATTTCTTATATATAAGAAGTTAGGTTGAACGCTTGAATTTTTAGATTTTCTCTCCTCTCCCTTAACATATATAAATACAATACTCTATGAAAGTCTTTCTGGAAGGCATGATTGAACAAATTTGAAAATATTTTACTAAATTTTCAGTTGCTCTATCTTCTATGTGATATTAAACTATCAACATATGGTTATTTTTTATAAAATGTTAAAATTAAACTTATTAAGGATGCTTTTATTCATGATTTTCTATTACACACCATTAACAATATTTTGCTATTTTCTTTCCTTAATAATGGATTTATATTTAAATTCCCGAGGAAATGCATGGAAGTTAAGCAATATTGATATATATTTATAAAAAAAAATTCTTTTTTATTTTTAGAGGGTATCTCAGCTTTTTAGTAAAGTTTCAAAATTATTGGATTTTCTGAAGAGCAAAATATTTATAATAAAAATTATTATTTTTATTTTTAGATGATATCTCAGCTTCCTAGTAAAGTTTTAAAACTGTTGGAGTTTATTGGATTTTCTGGAAATAGGGTGAGTAAACATAAAGTTTTGAAAATTCTTCTTATAACTTCAATTATATACTTTGATTTATTACTTAATTATTTATTTTGTTCTCTAAGTTAATTGTTAAGTTATAATATTGTTATGTTATCATTAATATATTGCTATTTTTGCTTAATTGCTATATTATTATTAATATTTAAATTATTTATTTAAGTATAGTTTGTAGCATTTTTCGAAGGTAGAAAATGTATTTTCTCATTTTTATTACATATAGTTCTTTTTATAGAAAAATAATAAAAAATTGAAGCTTGAGTAATATTGCTTTCACATAATTATTATTCACTGTATTTCTTTGGCCTATGTAAAATATAAAAAACATCTAGGGATATGAATATTCTTGTTTGTGGAATTATTGTATATATGAATCAGAGCAGCAATGTGTGTTTTAAAATTATTAGGGAAAGATTCTTGCTCTCTTACAATAAATTAAAATGTTGATAAAAACATAACCATAAAAAAAGTAGAAATATTTAAAATATGAATTTTATATTCTATATGAAATGTTTGATTCTTTTTTTAATATATTAGATTTAAATGGCCCTTGTGCATTCAAGTAATCAAATTAGAGTTTATTTTTTATTTATAACTCATGAGAAGTAATATTGCTGTTAAAATTTTATTATTAGCTGTTAATTTTTCATTTACCTGGAATTTAATTGTAATGATTTTAATTTTCCTTAAAATAACACAAAATCTTTGCATTTGCAATAAAATAATTTTAAATTGTATTCACAATGAATATTCTAGAATCGACTGAACTATTGCTTCTAATTTTAATTTATAGATAATAATTTTTAAAGGTATTAATTATTTGTATTTATTTTTAATAGCAACCTATTATTAGTCCATTAATTCATGTGTTCTGTGTGTCTGACAAATTCTTGAATTTTTATTATTTTATATTATGAATTTTATCAATTCCTTTCAATAAGTACTATATAATTTATATGCTGTCCAGTTTTTTCTTTTTTCGAAAATTTACATCAAATTATTACATAAACATATTAAAAAGCTTTTTTTTTTTAAACATTAAAATTTCTCCAAAAATAATTAACTTTTTCATTATATATTATTTCTATGAATATGTTTCATTCCTTTTAATAATAATGTGTATTTATTTGTAAAAATTATATCTTTAGCAATTAGGCTTAAAAGAGTTGGATGATGGTTATGCCATGAAAGAAAGCCTACGGTCTCCATTATGTGCATTAATATTGGTGACATTCCATACTCTTGTTACATATATGTTTGGTAAGATTTATCTTTTTAAATATTTGTTTAATTTTACAAATCATGATTATCGGATTTAAAGATGTGCTTTATGAATAACACTCTTTACTTTGATATGTTTTAAAAAATTCTCTGAATATCATTTCTTAAATTTTAAAATAGGTTGTGGAGATGGTGATATAGAAACTTCAGAAAGAATTGTAAATGAAATGTTATCAAGATATCCTGAAGTAAATAGCTTTTATGTTATATATTTTAAAGGAAATCATTATTTTAATGTACAAAAGTTTTTTTTATTAAAATTTTTGTTGTATCAATTTTAATTGCAATCCTTAACAAATAAAACTATTAAGATTTCAAAAGGTGTGATTGATTATGATGTTTACTAATTTAATAGTATAAAAAACATTCAAAAGCCTAGCTTCATTTTTTTTATTTTTTATTTTATTTTATTTTTTTTTTTTATGGATTAAATAACATTTTCAGTGAAATTATTATATATTAGATAGTTTTATGCTTTGAAACTAAATTTAAATAATGAAAAACTGTTTAGAAGTAATGTTTGAATTACTGTTTAAAATATTATTAAGAAACATTTATTTACTGTGCAAAATTGTTGTACAAATTATTTTTTGCTAGAAAGAATAACAAAAATTTTTTTCAAAGAGTAACAAAAGTTTTCAAACTAACTTAACAAGAAAAATATCTTCTGAATTTAAAATTAAATAATATTTGTCAGAATAACAAATTTCTTAACTTCATTAAAACTGAAATTGTTTTCAGAATTATCTTAATTTCAATATACATTAAGTGCATTATAAATTTTGAATAGCAACAAAATTTTAAACTAAAGCAGATAAATTTTAACCAAGTATTGTTAAGCACGGCAAGAAATATGTATGACTTCTTTATATTACTGACTATCAATCAAAAATTGTAAGCAAGACTGTGATAAAATATAAGTTGAAAAATTTGAGAATAACAGCTTACAAATTGTAAAATTATATTTGTGGGGGAGAAAAAAAAAAACATTCAAAATTAATTTTGAATGATTCAATTTAAGAAGTGACTTCTTATGCATGTTTGTATACTTTTATTTTAAAGTAAGGGTTTTACTTTATTATATTATTTCTTATAGGCTGCATTATTCATCTTTTTATCCGGGCGTATAAAGATGTTGAAGGGACAAATTAATGATGTAAGAAATTTTTTCTTTAGCACTTACATTTTACTCATATTTATGGTTTTTATTAGCCTTTAAAACATTAACAAAAAATCAGCTTTGAATGCAAAAATAGTTTTATTAATTTGAGTATATTATACAGTTTGAATAATTATTGTTGTAGAAATTTCTTATTACTTAGTTACATTTTTTTATAAAAAAATATTCAGTCACAATAGTATATTTTTTTTTCATTTTGACACTACATTTAAAATATTTTTATTTAATTTTTAACTTTAATTGTTAGCACAGTTACTTGGTATACAATAATGCTCTTATTTTTTGAAATTCTTATTAATTCATGGTTTTCTTACTTTCATAATCTTGATAAATTACACCAAAATTAATATATTATTATTTTAATATTTTTATATTTATAAAAAAATTCCTTTGAATTCTTTATTTGAGAATATCTAGAATACACATTTCCTAATAATTAAAGAGGGTTATTATGCAATAAAATAAAAATATATTATTGAATTATTTTTACATAAATTGTGTGATATCTTTCCTTATTATTTTGAACGTTTTTGTAAAAAATCTACTAAAAATAAATATCTTTATCATATCAAATAAAGTTAATGAAGGCTAAGTTAAATTGACATCAAGTAAATTGTTTAGAATAATTACTATTTGTTGTTCAGAATTACTTTCATTGTTGACTCATTAATGTCATTAAGTAATTATATAATTAGTGACATTAATGAGCTACATACTATTTTTGTAATTATTCTACTTATGTCAGGAGTGTCATGCTGGAATACAATTATTATAAATTTGAGAAGTATTTACTTTAATGAAGAGTAAATTACTTCAATAATTTACTCCTTGTTGCTTTACAAAAATATTTATTTGTTGAAGAATTTACTTGGTATGTAAATTACTTTAACCAAGAAACTTACACAAGAAGTTTGTTTAAGAAAAAGTAGTTTTTCAAATCGATATCAAGAATTATAATTTATTTTTAAATATTATTTAATTTTATTCTTTTGTAGGCTATTGAAACATATCAGTTATCCATCAATGTTCAACAGGAATGGAAGCAGTTTCACTATCTATGCTATTGGGAGCTTCTTTGGTGCCACTGGTAACTAAAATAATTTTCTTGGTTTTCTCTTTCAACATCATGAGAAACTGTTCATTCATCAGAATTGTCCCTTTCTAGTTTCAAGTGTGACTGGAAAGAAGCAGCCAAATGCTCGGATATATTGAGGTTGGAGTGTAAATGGTCGCCTGCTATCTACACATATGTTCATGCCTCTATTTTGTATATGATGGTCGAAGAAGGAAATACTGAATTAAAAGGCACTATCTCTGATTTAATGGAGTATGTTTTTCTTTTGTAAAATGTATTTTTTTGCAATAAGCTTTATTACTTTTTTATTCTGAAGATTAATAGTTGTTGCCTATCTTTAATAATATATGAAATCTTATTTGGAAATCGGGCATTATAATTTTTTTTACAAAATTGAATCCTTATATTATTTTTTTTTTAAAAAATACAGTTATTTCAGCACTTTATTTAAGAAGACATGAATTTATTCAAGAAAATATTAATTTAATTGTTAAGGATTTTTATATTGTATGAATTACATTTTAACTTGGAATACACACATGAAATTAAAACATTGTGCAGGAAAGAAAATGAAGATAGATATTTGTGTATGTGCAGGAGCATTTAAAGAAATGTCTTGATTTATCAAATTTACATTTGGCATTTGCCAAAATGCATGTGATTCACTAATGATTAAAACTAGTATCTACAAGTTATTTTTGATTTGAGGAAATTCATTTTGGGAATTAATTGTGAAAAAATATGCATATATATATATATATATATATATATATATATATATATATATATATACTGATTTGTTTTTAAAAAATAGCTCTTTCAGACAA